>PJEM01000553.1:277512-467173 GCA_004023845.1 Helogale parvula
GCCCCCCCCCCCCCCCCCATCCTTAGTGAAAGCCTGAGCAAATAAGTCTGAACGTGACCAGGGAATTCTGGAGAAATTCTCTAAGTTTCCAGTTTCATTAAAAACAGAAAAATTTAATAGAAACTCAAAGACCAAATGATACCATAATGGTCAAGACCTTGAAAAGGGATCTAGCAAACATAGCTCTCTGTAGGGCAGAGGCTTACTCTGAAGAAAAAATAATGCAAATTTATTTGAACAGTTTATAACACTAGTTAAGCGGGAGAAAAGGATCTAATAGAAGGGTTGGATGTAGAAAACTGACACCAACAAAGATTCATGAGCAAAACAGAATACCCGTCAAAAAGAGAAAGATACCAAAATGGGTCTCTGAGAAGACAAAGCCCAGCCAATTGCAGCCAGACAAAAATAAACCTGGGATGCAAGAAAAAAAATCCATCTCTTTAAGAATGGATGCAGGTGAAGATTACTCTAAAATAATATACAGTTGTTAGAAGAAATAAAAAAAAATGAAAGTAGAGTTGAATAAGTTCTAAGGGACAATAAAATGACCAAAAATATTTGAAAAGATCTACTTAAAACTTTCTTTGAAAACTTTATTTTTTAATTATTTAAAAAATCTTTAAAAATATTTTTTCTTTAGTGATTATTTATTTTTGAGAGAGAGACAGACAGACAGACAGAGTGCCAGAGGGAGAGACAGAGAGAGAGGGATACATAGAATCTGAAGCAGTCTCCAGGCTCGGACCTGTCAGTACAGAGCCTGATGCAGGGCTTGAACTCACAGTATAAACTGTGATATCGTGACCTGAGTGGAAATAAGACTCAGCTGACTAAGCCACCCAAGTGCCCATTTTTTTAAAGTTTTTATTTGAAAACTGTAAAATAGACAACTTATTTAGAATAAAAAAAAGTGGAGAAAATAATATTTAGAAAAAGCAGGATATGAAATGAGACAACAAAATTTAGAAATTGTAAATATATATATTAAAATACATAATTAATATATAAATGAAATAAACATATGTAAAAATAAAAATGTATATTTATAAAATTGGGTTCCAAAAGACACAATAAAAAGCAGAAGAGATTTTATTGAAAATTATAACACTGTTAATCCCATCCTACCTCTGCCAACACATTACTTTTTACTCATTTACTACCCTAACCTAATTCTGTTTAGAATTCCTTACTAATCGAAGCTTCCAAAGTTAAGTTTGCTTTCTCTTGTCAATTCTTCATAGATTTATTGTCTCTTTCTCTAAAAAAATATAAAAACTGACTGCCTTGATCATTTCCTTAGATCTCAATTCCATTATCGGGCCTCCGTGCACAGGTAATAAAACTTAGTGCAGTGCGTGTGTATGGTGTTTTTCCTGTTAATCCAGTTCATATAGATTTAATTCTTAGTCTACCTGGAAGAACTTGAGAGTAGAAAAGAGTTTTTCCTCCCTTTCAATAGCAACAATTTATAGACTCAGTACTTTAAGGTCATCAAGAAAGAAAACATGAGTCAACCCTTATTCAGCTGCATTAAATTCAAGGTAAGGCCACAGGAAAATAGTTATGGAGATAAACAGAATCAGGGACGATTTTCCCCTTGCTATTCCAAGAATATCTACCAGGGAATAAGTACAAGACACCTAAAAGTGAATCAAAAATGTTTTGCATGATATCTGAGAGTGAAAATGAACATTTTATATACATAACTAATTTTTAAAATGTGGATAACCTTGACAAAATTATACATATTTTACACTGACAATAAAGAAATACTACAATTAAACAAAATATTGAAGAAAGTAAAGACTAGTAGGTATACTTGAGATTAGAAAGTTTCACCTAAGATAATACCAGAGGATTTACATTGTCATTAAGTCTTGAATAAGAATTTGTGGAAATGATAAAATTATAAAGTAAGCCACTCCTCATAATCATATCAAGTTTGTATATATCGTCATAAGTAGGTGGTAATTTAATAGCATTAGAATAAAATACATTGTAATTCTATGTAACTGCAGGATTCTAAGCTGGTCATTGAAAAGTAGTTCTGCAGCATGAACACAGAACTTTGTTTTCACTTATTTATCCCTATTTACCCTTTCTTGTAACACTTGAAAGAATGAATAAGTGAGGGGTGCCTCTAGGAAAGCTGAAATAAATAATACAAGTTAGAATTCATGATTGCCTTTGGCTTTTTCCAACTTCCATTCTTGACCCTCCCATCTTCCCTACAGTGAGACACTGTCCCCTCCCCCACCCACTGAGTTCACCTTTAGTACACTTATTAATGCTGGTCTCTACTCATGACCCAAACACCACGTTCCTAGTTGTTCCCCAGAGGGACTTTCCAACTAGAGAAATTACTCTTAAAATGTAATGATAGGACAGCGTATCTTCTGTCTCTAAGAATCTAGATTTGAGTTGCCTAATAAAGTAACTATTTGCTGCAAGTAACTAAATTTGATTGAAACTAAATAACATTAAAATTCAATTCCTCAGTCATACTGGTTACATTTCAAATATTCACTACCCACTTGTGATGAGTATCAACCATTTGGGGTTTTGGATAACAGAGATGTGGAACATTTCAATCACCACAGAAGCGTCAGTTGGACAGCGCTACCCTAGATTCACAACAGCCTCTCTGGAAATAGGGCCATGAGATCACATAGATTTGGGAAATGGTGTGTATTTCATTATCTTACTGGATACCTGTAAAATATTCTTTTAAAATTTTTAGTCATTTTAAACACAGTATTTCCCAGATTAAATGAATTGGATATTTACATTTACTTCTTGTCTGGGTTCAGGAAAAATGTAGGCTCCATGGAATACACTTTCAGGGAACATGATAGAGCAATTTAAGAAATGATTTATTTTACTAAGTTCTAGTAAAAAAAAAATGATTTGAATTATGCGGGATGACTTTACTGCATATAAAAATATTTAGCTTTTAAACATAAAATGAATAATTTTTTAAAACCACATTTACCAACATACGCTCTGCACTACACAACCAGACTAATGGAAACTCTGTGCTAAGTTAAAAGTGAATTCAAAAACTCAAGGCCTTTTTTTGTTTGTTTTTCATAGGGTTTTAAAAAAATTTAACATAAAAGTGAAAGCTTATTGGTTATTAGAGTTCCTAAAGTTTGTTTTGGCATGCCTTAATATTAAGTCATGGATGAAGGTTGTGGTTTAGTATTCTAAAATGTGATCCATAAACAAAGAAGTTATTTAAAAGGGTAGATAATTTCTAATATGTATATATAGCAAATATATTAATTCCCATAATTTGAATGAAAAGAAATGTTTTGTCAGTACTTTATCATTATTGCCTGGAGGTGGTTGCGGTGATGCTCCGTTCCTCTTAATCATTAATATTTAACATATTTGTAGGACTACTCTTAGCTATTACATTAGCTGGGTGGGCATTTGATTGTGAAAATTTGCCAATTGTTTCGTTATGTTGATCAGTAATTTGTTCTGTCTCCATCCTCCAACATGATCATATTCTTGGGCCATTAAAACAGTTTCAAACACATATCTAAAGTTACATCACTAGTGAATGATGGAATCTGAATGCAGGCATGCTTATTGTAAAAAAGAAGAAGAGTCTCTTCTTCTTTGCTTTGTATCTGTGTCAAAACTGAATTTAAGCATTAAAATGATATTATGGTGAATGGGTTTTCTTTGGTAGGAAGAAAAGAGACACAATTTTTGAAAAAAACCAGGGCAAGGACAGAACCAATGGGAGCAAAGAGAAGTCTTCATGCTGATGGAGAGAGAAGTGTCAACCCCTCCTTGATGAGGTTAGCATTTCAGGAGACACAGTAAGACAGTCTGTAAATGCATATGTAAAACCAGTCCTTTTGCGGATAAACAAAGCCTGTCAGAAATCAGAAGATAGTAAATCATTGCTGAAGTTTGCCCTTTCTGGCTGATGTAAGAGTCCTTGTGAATATCAAACAGTTTAAAAATAGAAGAAGAAACAAGAAGTATACAGAATATTTTAACCTTTTTTTTTTTCAGAGAGAAAAGTTATCTATGATAAGAACTTTGCCTTCACTATTGGTCTTCACATATAGAAATGAAGATGGTGTAAAACTAAGCTAAGCTGAACATATTCAGTGGAATGCAACCAAGTATAAGACTATGTATAAGGGACGCATGCACAAAAAAGAAAAATCCTGAGTGACAAAATACATTATAAAGGGCATTTCTCAATTTATAGTAGGAAAGCAATATATGGCTAGGAAACTCTCTCAAGCAGCCCCTGGGTGGCTCATTGGTTAAATGTCTGACTTCAGCTCAGGTCATGATCTCACAGTTTGGGTTCAAGCCCCTCATCGGGTTCTGTGCTGACAGCTCAGAGCCTGGAGCCTGCTTCAGATTCTGTGCCTCCCTCTCTCTCTGCCCCTCCCCTGCTTGTGCCCTCTCTCTCTTTCTTAAAAGTAAATAAGCATTAAAAGAAAAAGAAAAGTGATATCAACACCTTTATTTATTTTATTACTTATTAATACTTATTTTTGCTGTATTTAAAAATAATATGGCTTTTCTTTAAATAAAAGAGAGGCATATGCATTGCTAAAATTAGAAAAACTAGGAATGAGAAAAAAAAAAACATCGATCCACGTATTGCTTTCTTTCTTTCTTTCTTTCTTTCTTTCTTTATTTATTAGGCTTGCCGAAACCCAGAGATTCTCTATTTGTTTCTGGATTTCTTTTCTTACCTTATCAAGTTGGTAACGTTGGAGATAATACGTCAGGTTTACACTAATTCACTATCTACACTAATCATATTTATTAATACACTCATTTGTACCTGTATCTGTGGGTATGTATATATGAAGGTATATATGTATAATTTGTATGTTTATTTGCTTGTCATTTTTTAACCAAACATCTTTGGCTCTGTCCAGGCATTCAAAGCAATAAGTGTATTATTTCCATCGAATATTGAGGTAAATCCTGCCAAATAGTTTTCTTTATTTGATGAAAGTAAATACTCTAATTAAATAAAGAATATCAGCTCCCCAGGACCTAGTGCTATTATTTTCCTACCTCACATTATTAAAGACATTTCATTTATTATATGTTGACACCTACCTTTATGTTGCTTTGACACTTAATATATACTTTTTCCTATTACATACTTCTTGTCTCTTCAGTCAACCTTCTGAATTCTCTAATTAGTAGCCACATATTCTGCTAACTTTGAATGCCTAAAATACAAGTAAATGGTTGGCAGTCTTTTTCATAACAAGTGTTTACTGAGAACCGGTAATATATAAGTAAGACACAATATATAATATAAGTAACACAAAGAGTGTATGATACACTCCTCAATTAGAGAGAATTGATGGATACTTTACAAAACTTGACTCAAAATTTTTGAAAAGAAAATGTTGCCATAGTCAACAGCACTTCAGGTTGTAGGAACAACTCAGGCAGCAGGCTCACAGGCTGTGTTAATAGTGATGTTTCAGGAGGAGTCCCAGAGCATCATTTAAGAGAAAAACCCATTAAATTATCATTTTTTATACTTTTTTTCTTTTTTATTTAAACATTTTTGAGAGACAGAGCATGAACAGGGGAGGGAGACACAGAATCCGAATCAGGCTCCAGGCTCTGAGGTGTCAGCACAGACCTGACTCATGACCCATGAGATCATTACCTGAGCTGAAGTCAGAGGCCTAACCCACTGAGCCACCCAGGTACCCTACTTTTTTTTTTAAGTTCATTTATTTATCTTGAGAGAGAGAAAGAGAAAGAGAGGGGATGAGGAAGAGAGAGAGAGAGAGAGAGAGAGAGGGAGAGAGAGAGAATCCCAAGCAGGCTCGGTACTGTCAGCTCAGAGCCTAAAGCTCAACCGACTGAGCCACTAAGTGCCCCTATAATTTTCTACTCTTATACTTGTTTTACTAGGTTTTATTTTTTTATTTGGGGGGGGTTGGATAACTTTTAGCCTTTTCTTTCTTCCATGAAGACAGCAGTATTTTGAGCAATTATAAAAATCTAATGCTTTCTGCTTTCTTTCCTCTCAGTTATGTTACAGAACCTGAATAAGGTGAGTGCAGTAGTCAGCTTCAGAAATGGCTGCTCATGATCTCTCTCCCTGGTATTTATGTCATTGTAATGTCTCTCATGAGGTTCACATGGCAAAGAACAGAGTCCAGATTTCCTCCCCCAAGAAGCGAGGAGCACAGACCCTCGTCCAATAACCCAGAGGAGCTGAAACCTACCTACAACCACAAGAATAAGTTTGGAAGAAGACCCATCCCAGTTGAGGGCTAAGATGAATGCACTTCCAGGTGACAGTCACAATTACAGACAGTCTGAGCCAGAGCCACCAAGTAGGCTGCCACTGAACCGAACCCACAGAAATTGTGAGAAATGTTTATTGCTTTAAATGACTAGATTTGAGAATAATTATTATATTGCAGTACATAACTAACACAATAGTAGACATGAAGAATGCAAAGGGATGTCCTTATGTGCAAGGATATAATGATACTAATAATATATATACATTAACCTGTAATGGATATGCTTGCTGGCCCCCGAAGACACAAAACAGAACATATTTTAAAATCTTTATTGCAATGCTATTACTACCACTTCTAGAAAATCTAGTAAAAGTATTTTGAAGACTAAGAGAAATCCTACAGATTATGTATTCCAAATTTCAATATGATATGATGCCCTGGTCAAGTCATAGGTCACATATTTTCCCTACTCATCTTTCGCCCTCAGTTCCATTGTCTTGAATACAACTTTTCATCCTAATTTTTGAAGACACGTATAATCTCTTCTGTGTCATATTCACTTGCTTTTAGGAGCCATTGGTTGCAAATTGGGTTAGTGTGCAAAAACTACCAAAGATAAAACTCAAGTTCCTGTTGATAGTTTTTCTTTCTTTTTTTAAATGTAACATTTCTGTACACAACCCATGTGCATCTTTAGTGACCTTAAAGGATTCTAAAATTATGGACTCGACCAAATGTGAACACATTTGGACTATGGCCCTAGATCATTAAAGACTACAAGCATTGGGAAGAATAATGTCCCAAAGCACAAGTGTCTTTCTCATTTACTACCACATCTAACTGCTTTAGATCCTGAAGTTCATTATAAATGTCGCTCATAAACATTTAACTTCCGTTTCAATGATTAATTGAAGAGCATGTTTACCAGTCACTGCCATTTTATCCCCCGCAGCAAATTCTGGCACGGCGGCCTTCTATCAGTCCCATAATTCTGGCTACGTTCAGTGTTTGTATTTCAAGTTGCACGAACACTTATGAATTCACATATTTTAACCAGTTTACAGCTTAACTCAAATATTAAAATATAAGCATTGCCATTGATTTCATGGGGTGGTTCCAAATTTAGCCTGTTGATGATATTTGACTTCCAATGTACTGCAGGTATTCAATAGCACTATCATTTTCCAAATTAGCTTTTTATAAGTAAAAATTCAGAGATTTTATCTATCCTGTGTGCTATTCATATAGCATAATTGAGGGTGTTTTGCTTTTCATTATTTCAAAAACAATTCTATTCAGTCTTTATAAATACTTCCTCTTGAATGTGAAAAACATAAGATCAAGACAAAAACAATGGCTGGAAAACATTTCACTTAAAATGTTACACCAGGAGGTGTCTGGGTGGCTCAGTAAGTGAAGTGTTTGACTCTTAATTTCGGCTCAGGTCATAATCTCATGGTTCCTAAGTTCAGGCCCCAGCTGGGCTCTGCGCTGACAGCATGGGGTCTGTTTGGGATTCTCTCTCTGCTCTCTCTCTGCCCCTCGCCTGCTCTCTCATTCTCTCTTTTAAAAAAATAATAAAAATAAAAATGTAACACTGTTGTCAAGGCCAAAAATAGTTTAATATAATATTTCTTGATATATCTAACGTATTGAGTATAATTACTATTCAGTATATAAATACATTAAAAAGAAAAAATGATAAAATAAAACTTTGTAGCTCCAGGTTTACATTTTATGTTACTCTACTAGGATCCATCATAAAAATAAATGTATTTTGAACTGTTAATCAAGTTTTCATGAAAATATTAAATTCAAAAGTACTCAGAGTCAAGTGGAAAATTGGTAATAAAAAAGATATTTATAAACAATTTTCTGCAGTGTGACATTTATTATCAGTTTCTGAAGGTGGGTGCAATAGGAGGACATAGTTAATTCAGCTTAGGGTTTTTCACAAGAGGACATGTAAGGCAATTTAAAGAAATGGATGTAGAAGAGTTGAATGGTAAGAGTCTTGAGAAAGAGATTAAGGTCTTATTCTATGGTATCTAGATTATTAGAAGGCAGAATAAGCATAGAAAATAATTGGGAATAAATAGGGACAGAATGGGAGGGTAGTGAATTCATTAGGGTAAGTAAATATAGAATTAGAGCTAGAGGACTGCTGTCAGATATCCGGATGTTTAATTAATTCAGAGGTAGAGCTGTTCCAGATGACGTTGGGATGCAGAATATAGTCATGGAATGAGATTAATGAAATGGAGATGAAAATCACTGGGTTAGAGGAATCAGGGGCCAGTACATGATCCCTTCTGTGAGAAAGGCACTTATTTACTGAAGTTTCTCAGATCACAGTGTTAACAAAGTTGGAGAACACGAACTGGCACCAGAAGAATGCGGGGAAGTATGAGCTCCAAATGGGCTATTTTTTCCCCTGAAAACAAAAATGTCATCTTTAGGAAAGAAGTAAATTTGAGGAATAAAATTGGTGATGCACTACCTTCTTTTTTTGAGGAAGAAAAATGGTGATGTTGCACCATCTGCAACACTTCTTGTAAGAAACAGCACAATAAGAAATCTTCAGAAACGGCAAAGAACATGATTACTTAGCAGGGAAGGTATGTCCAAGGTAAATTAAGAGGCAAGAAGAAAATATTCTGGCATGAGGTGAAATATGAAGGAAAATGAGTTTATGTAAAACAGAGAGGAGGCCATGGGGGACGATCAGCAGCAGCATGGAAGCCACTCTGCTGACTCCAGAGCACAGGCATAACCACAGTGGGTGGAGGTATGTGCCAAGACAGACACCCAGTGGAATTTGAGTTTCGATGAATGTGATGAATGAGTAGCTAGAACAGTGTGGTGGAAATAACTGGATGCCATCTCTAAGAGGAACCCGGGTGTGAAAATACTTCCAACCTGAACCAAGTAAAGACAATGACTGGTTTCAGCTTTAGATAATATCCTCTGTTTGCAATCCAATTATTACCTTGTAGTTGTGTAGTTTGCAGTCATTAGTTTAAAATCCAATAGAATGCTGCTGTGTAGGGTATAGAAACTGTCAGTAGGTCATTCTTTCCTCCCTAAAATATGAGAACGAGAGAACAAGCCACATGAGCCACAGAATCATTGTATATTTCAAAACCCATGAAAGAGCTGGGGATATAAAGAAATGTGAATGAACTTCCACAAAGTGGCTAGCCATTCTTAAGGGACAAAATATTCTTAGTGGCTTTCAGCACTGGCCAATAAAAACTGGGTGAGAAGAAATCTGCTATTCTGAGAATTGTGGAGAAACTAGACACATTTTTAACAAACCTTTAAATGTCACTGGGAAGGCTTGATGGCTAGAATTATGAGGAGTCCAAGTCCCAACTCCAGACAGCACTCATGCACCCACTATTTCCCAAGGATTTACACCACTTACAAGAAGGGTGGGCAGGGCAGAGACCTAGGAGAGATGTCCCCTAGTGCAAGGGCATCAGCACAAGTCAACTGAAGGCAAGAGAAAAAAGAGCAATGAGAGAGACATACTGGAACTCCTGAAGACTCCATGCAAAGTAACAGTAACAGCATGCCAAGTAAGAGTCTTGGAAGGGCAGAAGGAGGAACAGAACTGAGAAAATCTCTCCCAGCGATAAGGATGCATGGCAGCCACCCTCTGTCACTTAAATTCCAAAGAGCAGAGTGGGAGACCAAGCTTTTATCTTTTTTTTTTTAAGTTTATTTATTTTGAGAGAGAGCATGAGCAGGGGAGGTGCAGAGAGAGAGGGAGAGAGATAGAATCCTAAGCAGGCTCCCCACTGTCAGCATGGAGTCTGGTGTGGGGTTCAAACTCAAGAAACTTGAAATCATGACCTGAATCAAAAATCAAGAATCAAACACGTAACTGCCTGAGCCACCCAGGCATCCCCAAGCTTTTATTTTTAATATAAAAGCTATTTAACTATGTTGTTTTGTTTTCAGATATACTAAACTTTTTATCTATGCTTACACGTATATAATGTAATATATACATCAGCATCTTTATCTCTATCTACCTATCTATCTATCTATCTATCTATCTATCTATCTATCTATCTATTTTACAAAGAGAGAATGTGTGAGCTGGGGGGGGGGGAGGGCAGAAGGAGAGAGAGAGAATCTTAAGCAGGCTCCACACTGATTGCAGAGCCCAGCAATGTGGAGCTCAATCCCATGGCCCTGGGATCATGACCTAATCCAAAATGAAGAGTCCGAAGCTTAACCTACTGAGCCACTCAGATACCCCTATTTTCTTGATTTCTATATTATGCTTATTGAAGTAAATCTATATTGTCCATGTGGACATATTTTTTGTGATTGATTGATAATTGTGACTTCCATAGTAGACTAATACATAATGACTTTGTTATACACATCTTGGGTATACTGTACAAGAATGTATTTATGCTTTTACTGTATACCATTCAACTGTGGTCTAAACTTGTTAATCACATAATTCAAGTCTTCTTTACTTTTGTGTTTAGGTCTCATTAATCAGGCAGCTTTTGAAAACGATGTGTGAATATTTCCAAGTGCAATGGTTGCTGAATTGGTTTATTTGTTGGTTTTATCTACTGGAATCAAAGCTCCACAAGCACAGTTTTAACCATTGATTGAACAGTGTCTTCAAAGTGCCTAGAAGAGGGCCTGACACAAATCAGCCTTTAATAAATACTTGTTGATTTCAAATGGATATAATTCTACACTATGTATTTTGATTTATGCAGTTCAAAATATGTATAGTCTCATGATCATTACAAATTGTGATCATTACAGTATAAATGTGTATTGATCAATACACATTTCTCAATATAAATGATTATTGCTTAGAATAGTACGTTGCTTGATTTTGAAATTGGGATTCCTACATGCTTTTTGTTCAAAGTGGTGGTACATTAATGGGGTGGCCCAGGAGGACCGTCTGTCCTGAGTGTAGACAATAAGGGAGGGTGTTTGTAGACACTTAACAACAATAATATATTGGTTAAAATTCAGTCTGTTCACTTATCATTGATGAGCTGGCACTTATAAACAACGTCAGTAATAAAGATTTGCCAGGGGACTTGGTTCTCATGGCCCCCATTCTTGAAGGTCTGATCTTCCAACACCTGCTTACTTTCAGAATGTCTTTATTCTGTTTTTCTGGGGAGATGGACCAGATCTTGTTAATGAGTTAAGTACCTTGTTTATTTATAAAAATTTTCATAGTTCACAATAATACAGCTGGATGAATTGTGAAATGCAACTATAGCATAAAATAAGATACAGAATACTAACCAGAAACTACCCAGAAATGTCCATCACAGCTGATAGTCATCACCCAGGAGAAAGTGCTGATTAGATTTCAATCACCATGAACAAATTTTATCATCTTTTGATATTAGTATGAGTGGAATCTTGCTGCATATACTTTTGTGTTGTCTTCTTTCAGACAAAATTATGTTTGTGAAACTCATCCTCAATGATTCACATACTTGTAATTCATTCATTTCATTGATGTGTCATACTGCCTCCATGAAGATAATCCATTTATCCATCATACTATAGGAAGACAGTTTTGTTGTTTCCAGTTTGAATTTCTATTAATAATACTGTTATGGACATTCTCATCTATTTTTTTTTGGTATAAATATACACACAATTTCTTAGGGCATGTAATTGCTGAGTCACAGTTCAGTTTTCGTAAATACTTCCAAATAGCATTCAAACTGATTTTGTCACCAGCAAGATCCCAAGACCTGACCTTTACTGCCACCTGCATGTACTCACTGAACTTTGTGCCACATTTTCTTCTTTCCAGTTTATCTTTTAATCTAGGCAAAAGACCCAATGGGCAAAGCATCGGGTGGTGGAATGGAAACTACCCAATTCGCCACCCTCTCGCCCCCAGCAATAATGACTTCCCAGAGAAATAGCTCTGAAAACTCAGACCACCCAGACCAATTACACCTGCAAAGATAGACCATGGAGTGACAGACAGTCACCAATGCCTCATTATAATGTGAAAACCTTTGCTGAAGGAGGAGCATAAACTTCATGAACATAACATATAATGTATGCATAGGCATGTTTCCTTAAGATGCATCAGTGACCCTATGCTATCTCTTCATAAGATAACAAAACTCCCCTTTATGATTATCTACCCTAACCCTAAATAAAAGGAACCCATTCCTCCTTGTTCTGAGAGTCATAGATTTGAAAGTTATTCCCCTTGATCTCTTTATTTGCTGCAAGTGAACTTTCCTTCCTGTGACAACTCCACTGGGTTTAGTCTATACCTATAACTCACCAAGGAGCAAATTCACATTAGTAAGGTTACAATTTTATTAATTTAATTAATTTACATCCCTATCAGTTATTTCTGATGAAGCTGTTTGCCTTACAACATTGGCCTCATTAGTCCCAAACCTTCTTGTTAATATTTGCTGTGTTAGAGGCCCTATATTAGAATTGTAGTTTTAATTTATATTTCTCTGATGATTAGTGATGTGCAAGACAGTTGGGTCTGAAATAAATATTAGTTATGCCTGGAGTTGATTATGTCTCTTCTGCTAATCTTGAATGTGAGTATTGGGTGAATCCTGTCAGTGCTTAAATTGGGCTTGAGTTTTATTGTGATGGTTACTTTCAATGGATCAGAGCTTTCAATTTACCAGAGTAAACTCATACTGAGGGTAGAGGTTTATATGCTGGAGAGTTTTACTCTAGGTTCTCATCTACCACAAGCCATGGTTTTTTTGTGCTCCTCAGCCTGGCAGAGGGTCTCTCTTCTAGGATTTTACCTGTCCTTCTCCCAGTGATAGACAGTGATTTATGTTACTCAGTGCTTGCTAGCCAGCTGATGGACACGGGAATGGGGGAGAGCTAAGGCCATCTGCAAAGATGGGGTGTGACACTCAGTCTCAGGAATGGGGCTTTCTCAGATTTCCTGCCCTCCCCAGTGTGTCTAAGGTAGGGCTCCACATGTGCCTGGGGACAATATGGTTTGTTTTCCTTTCTTCTGTGGTTTAAAGCTTTTGTTTCTTTTTTAAAAATGTATTTAACATCCATTTATTTTTGGGAGAACCAGAGTGCGAGTCGGGGAGGGCAAAGAAGGGGGAGCAAACAAAGGATCCGGAGCAGGCTCCACCCCCACAGCAGAGAGCCCTATGTGGGGCCTGAACTCCTGAACCTTGACTGAGTGGAAGTTTAACACTCAACTGACTGAACCACCCAGATGCCCCAAAGCTTTTGTTCTGAAAGAAGAGATTTGGGCAGGACTTTCTATCTTTCCCCACAGAGACAGTCTCTGCTTTTTAAGTGCGTACTGCCGATGTTTTTCTCATTTCTCCCTCTGTGTCCCCAATCTTTCTTATTAAGTCCCCTGGGCATTCGCTGTACCTCTAGCCCATATTTAGCCGTTAGCGCTTTGTTAAGCATTTAAGTGAATTCCTCTTACGCTTTTGTTTGTGTAAAGAGGATTGCATCTCAAATCTTCTTGGAAATTCCTCTGTTCCTGACATTTCAGGCCATGTTATTCCTACAATATTAACTTCCTGATGAGTTTAGAATTGTTAAAAGTTTGTAGATTATCTCACCTCATCTTATTATTAGGATTAGAGTACCATTTTGGTCCAGCTTTCTACATTGTAGTTAGAAGTTGGAAACCTATTCTATTTTCTTAATTTGGAAGAGAAAAAGATATTACTGAGTTAAAATTACATAAAAATAATATAAGCCCCCTCAATTTTAAAATAAAATATATTAGAAATACAAATGTGTTTGAAGAGAAATTGGTTTTAATTCATGGAAAATTGGTGCAAAATAGGATGATCCCATACATATCTCACTATAAAAGAACTGAGAGGCACAGAATAAATGTTATGTACAAAGCAAACAAAGTCCTTTATTCCTTAAAGGATATTTATTTTTGAGAGAGAGAGGGAGAGAGAGAGAAGGTGACAGAGAGCAAGCGAGCATTCGTGCAAGTGGGGTGAGGGCAGAAAGACAGGGAGAGAGAAAGAATCCCAAGCAGTCTCCATGCTGTGAGCATGGAGCACAATGCGGGACTTGAACCCACAAACCCTGAGATCATGAGCTGAGCTGAAACCAAGATTTGGACACTTAACTGAGTCACGCAGGTGCCCCAAAGTCCTTCTTATTGGTGAAAAATACTGAAGTAACTCTCACAAAAGCTTAAATTGCAATTTTTAATAAAATTTAATATTTTCTCTATATTCTATTACATTGCATTGCCATTAAATATGAAAAAATAATTAAATGTAAAGACATGCTCTTGTGTTGATATTTTACCCTAAATATGTTCCCTGCCTTTCCAGTATTTAAGCTAAGTTGTACTATAAAAAACCGTATCAGGGTTTTCATAGTGCATCCTTAAGAAGGCTATTCTTTGCCATGGAAGCATTCCTCTTTGGAGTAAATATATGAACTTCTAGAGAGCATGTAACATTTGGGGAAAAAAACTTAAAGAAAGAAAGAAAAAAAGAAAGAGGGAGGTGGGAGGAAGAAAGAAAGAAAGAAAGGAAGAGGAGGGAAAGAATAAAAGAAAGAAGGAAAGGAAAGAAAATGAAAAGAAAGGGAAAAGAAAAAGGAAAAGAAAGAAAAGGAAAGTTGAGGAAAATTAGTAAAGGTAGGAAAGGAAAGGGAAAGAAGGAAAAGAAAAAGAAAAAAGAAAAGAAAAGGGAAAGAAAAAAATGTATGCACCATAAAATCAGAGAATAAGAAACCTAGGCAATATTGCTCTAGTTGGATTTCATGGAAAGTCGGGGATAACATAGAAACAGGCTTCAGGGACTAGAATACAACTGAAATTATCCGCAAAAACTTAGAAGAGCAGACATGCCATGCATCCTCAGTCCTCCTCCGTCATTAAGTCCAGACTTGTACAATGAACATGAAACCTCATCCTGTTCTATTTGCATCCCTGTGCACGTCCTGGCTTCACTTTATTCAAAATTCTTGTGCAGATCTTATTTTGATTTACTCATAAAGTAGTGTTTCACACTGCCCTCCAGAACCTGAGGTTTTGGCATATTTTTATATGTGTTTTTCAAATGTTTTTCCTCCACTAACTGATTAAATTACCTTACTGCGCATATTCAGATCCAGTCCCAAAAATGCTGAAGTAATAGGGCCTATCAATGATTATCACACTTCTCATACAGTTTTCCAAAGCCAGAAAAATAAATCATGGGCTTACGATAAACAATATACAATAGAAGAAAGAACAAAAGAAAAAAGAAAAACTATTGAGAAAAATCAAAAGTTTGAGAATTATAGAAATTTTAGTGAACTGTTCTGTATCTTTATAACACTTTGTATGAGTCCAAAGCCTAAAGCATCAATGAGGCTGAGGCATAATTCTCACTAGATGGGGTTAAAAGTATATGGATAACATTAGAAAAACATTGCCAAGAACCTAAGGAGTCAGAAAGAGTCAAATCCCCCTTAGAGGCAGTCATGACTTCAGCTCACCCCGATCTTTCCTCACAGCACATTATTTAAGTCCCAGTTGCTACGGATACTCCCCAAGACGAGTGTTCCTTTGACTCATGTTATCTTTCTCAGTAGGCCTCACCATAAATTCAGGCCAGGCTTCAGATTAAAGTCTCTACTCTCAGCCATTCACCCTCACTCTAGTCACCATGGCCACGGAGAGTGGATTTATGAGCTGAAAGACTGTATCTACTGCTGTCTCTTCAGCAAGAGCTTCCTGTGACTGGAGTCTCTTAAAAATGGAAGGGAAGACATTACATTAGCAATTGCAATAACACCACAAAGTAGCATTCATTTAATAGTTTGTTGATCTTGGAAATGTCTATGAGTATGAGCCTCCAGATTTGAGAGAGAGAAAAAATTGAGAACAAAAGAGTAAAAGCATTTTCTTTCAATCATATCCTGCTTAGCAGAAATATTAAAAATAAGCATCCTCTTACTGGGAAATGACAGTTTAGCCATATTTTCTCTGGCTTTTCTTTATAAGGTTGATGATAATTTATTTTATACCTGAATAGATAAAATATTGTGACCCATTATTGATTAAGGTTAAACATAGCAGAATTAAATCTACTCATTTAATCGTGATAACAGTATCTTGAAAACCTATTCTCCTCAGATTATAATACAACGTTCTTATGACTTTTGTTCAATACCGTGACAGACAAAAAGTAACAAAGAAAAAATTCCTTAGGAGTTGACAAGAAGACATACATGCGTGTTTATCTGTCAACACCTTCTTTTCTGTCTTGTATATATTTTTTGTTGTTGTTTTGCTTTTCTTTCCTTTTTTTGAGTGGTCAAGATTCTTCTCAATGGTCTATGGCTGTGGTTCATACGTTTTTATTGCTCTGTATATTTTTCCACTGTGGTTATACCACTATTTATTCATTTATTCTAATGTTGACAAGCATTTGGGTTGTGTCTAGTTTCTGGGAATTTGAAATTATGACTCTATACATATTCTCGTGCATGTTTTGTTTTTTTAACCTTTTTTTAATGTTTTATTTATTTTTGATACAGAGAGAGACAGAGCATGAGAGGGGGGAGGGGCAGAGAGAGAGAAGGAGACAGAACCGGAAGCAGGCTCCAGGCTCTGAGCTAGCTGTCAGCACAGAGCCAGATGCAGGGCTCAAACCCACGAATGTGAGATCTGACCTGAGCCAAAGTCGGAGGCTTAACTGACTGAGCCACCCAGGCGCCCTCTCGTGCATGTTTTGGGATTAGATATGCACTTCTTTTGCTAGGGTCTACAGCTGCAAGTAGGATTGCTAAATTGTGGGATATGCATATGGTGAACTTTTGTAGAAGTTGCCAACCTATCCTCCAAAAGTTTTGTCTGATTTGCATGACAGCCAGCAGTGCTATGAGAGTTCCCACAGATCCACGTCCTCACTGATACTGACCCTGGCAGCCTTTGTGTTAGCCAACCGATCTGTGATGCAGGAACGTCATAGTGTGGCTTTTATTTGCTTTCGTTTGGTTACTAAAGACATTGAGTGCCTTTTGACACATTCATTTGCCTTTTAAAGTTTAGTTTATCTCATTGATTTGTGAAGTTCTTTATATATTCCATATAGTCACCATTCTTTAGATTATCTTTTCACAACTTAAAAGAAATTTTTGTTAATGTTTAGTTTTGAGAGAGAGAGAGAGAGAGACAGAGAGAGAGAGACAGAGAGTGAGTGGGGAGGGGCAGAGAGAAGGAGACACAGAATTCAAAGCAGGCTCCAGGCTCTGAGCTGTCAGCACAGAGCCCAATATGGGGCTCAAACTCATGACCTGCGAGATCTTCACCTAAGCCAAAGTCAGACGCTTAACCGACTGAGCCACCTAGATGCCCATCACAAATTTTATGAGTTCTTAATTTTAACATATAAACAGCATGTCAATGCTTTCCTTGAATTAGTTCCTTTGTGTTTTTTCCTAGAAATCATTCTTTTTCTCAAGGTCATGAAGGTCGCCTCCTACACTATCTTTAAAAGACTTTATATATTTGAATTTCGTTAGGTCTTTGATTTCCCTAGCATTGACTCCCTTTTAGTTGGGTGATGTAGCGGTCCAAATTCATTTTTTTTTCCTTATATGGATAAACAGATTTCCTACTACCAATTATTAAAAATTCTGTCCTCCCACTACCTGGAAAGTCAGAATGTACACATCAAGCTTCTACACATGTGCATGTCTATTCTTAGACTTTTTCTCCTGTCTCATTTGTTATGTTGTCACCTCTGGCAATATGCCATTGTTTTTCTATAAGTCTTTATATCTGACAGTATATGTCTTCTCTCATGTTTTCCTTCTTCAGTAGCATTTTGACCATGGTTGGACAGTTGATTTCTATATAAATTTTAGAATCAGGAAAGAAAAACTATTTGTTACTTTTATTTTAAAATAAAACATATCATGGCACCTGGGTGGCTCACTTGGTTAAGCATCCAAATCTTAATTGTGACTCAGGTCATGATCTCATGGTTCAAAAGTCCGCGTCCCACATCAGGCTCTTCTCTGACAATGTGGAGCCTGCTTGGGATTCTTTCTCTCTCTCTCTGCCCCTACCCTACTCATACTCTCTGTCTCTCTCTTTCTCAAAAAAAATAAATACACTTAAAGAATAAAATAAAAAAAGCATATATGTGTATTAATGTGTATCCAGCCATCGTATGAATAACTTGCTAATTCTAATAATAATTATTATTAATTTCATTGTTTTGGATGTTGTATCCATGAAATCATACAATCTATGATTACTAACAGTTTTTGTTTTTTCTTTCCCACTTATGAATTTTTTTTTCTCACTGAGATTTTGCGTTTATCTATTACAAGATGTGACTTTCTAAGCTAATATAACACACAATGCTTATTCAATCTATTTAGATTTTAGAGGTCACATGGAAGATTTGGCTGAATATTTGGTTTTAACTCATGAATCAAGTAAGGATAAGAGAAGGTTTAGTTGCTGTCCTGGCGGTTGTTCACACTGTTGTGTGACCACTGCTGCTGATCCAGCAGATCCAAAAGAGGATTGATGCTTCTGTGTTGGATCAGGATTCCGGACAGAGCATGCAGAAATCTTCAATCAGAGAAGCACATCACAGACTATTAGCTTATGGAAGAAGGCTCTGCTAAGAACCATTCTTCTTGTGAAAAATAGTCTTGGCTTCCTACACTTGTGCAGCAGAACTCCTTCAAGTTAGAAATTGTATAAATGAGGGAGGGATGACTATATGTCCTAAAGCCACGAATATTTTGTACACATCTCTGGACCCACAGAGAGATCATAATGAGTGGTCAACTCAGGAAATCAAATTCAAGTCTGATTTACAGTTTGTTTTGTCTCATTGACTGTCTCCTGTTAGAAGTGAAATGTTTTCTTTTTACCTACACACTCAAGGATGGACCTGAAGGCTAGTGGAAAAGTTCAATCCCTCATGTGGACAGGTCTTTGAACAGTATATCTAGAAGTATACTTTTCCTATGGAAAAAAAAAAAAGTACCAGAGGTCCAAATCTGCACATTGGCTAACCACAAGGCAAGAAGATAAGAGCAATTAAAAACTTGTATTCCTCATAAAGGAGTTTGGGGAAGAGTTATAGGTATAGAAATTTCAGAACAAGTATCAAGTGAGAGTATATTTGTTTCCTATGTGAAAGCTGACTATGGAGGAGACACTCAATAATCAGAGGGACAGCCCTACCCATCCTGGTCAGCTTCTTTCACTAATTACCATAAAACCTGATCAATAGGCTCAGAAGCAATTGGGATAGAGATCATCCCTGTGCCAAATAACAGGACTTCACCTCACTGAGGCTAAATTAACCACTGCCACTGATGAGGTTCAGTCTCAAAACTGCAGAGAACACTGTTACTACCTGATACAACACCATTTCCTTGGAAGATTGAGAAATCGCTTAATGAAATTTTGATTCTTGATCCCCTTCTTTGCCAAGTAAGCAACTTTTTTTCACCTGATAAAAATTATGCTGAATGTGGATGCGTCATCTCTGGCCATAACATTTCTCTAAGCACTGTCAATTGTAGATTTTCTAATGCAGTGTTATGATATGAACAACACTGCTTTTGAATAAGCAATTTACTTTACAATAATAACAACAAAATTTGTATCATTGAGGGAGTGGCTCATGTTTAAGTAGTGTGTTTGTCTACCAGTTATCTCAGCTAAAATAAACTTGTTTTCTTTCTTTAATTTTTTTAATGTTTTTATTTATTATTGAGACAAAGAGAAACAGAACATGAGTGGGGGAGGGACGGAGAGAGAGGGAGACACAGAATCTGAAGCAGGCTCCAGATTCTGAGCTGTCAGCACAGAGCCTAACGCGGGGCTCAAACCCACGAACTGTGAAATCATGACCTGAGCCGAAGTGAGCCTCTTAACCAACTGAGCCACCCAGGTGCCCCAATAACCTTGTTTTCATGTAAAGTTAAAGTGACCATTTGAAGAGTTAAAATGGCATCAACATAAGCGGTAAGTATACTGTCCTATAGGATGAGATGTTTGCAAGCATCTACTAGTATATATTGAAATAAGCAATTATGGTGGAAATGAAGATGCCTTCCCTGTGCAATATTTGGTATTGTTTCTGCTATGGCCACAGCACACTGTTCTGGTGCTCAACGTCTATAAGTGATATTTCCTAATAATTCACTAGTAAGTTTTTGTTTTCAGTCACCTAAAGTCTACTCTTCGGGTTTAGAAATTTAATTCACTCAGGCAACAAAACATTGCTCCCATACAGTCACCATACCACTTTAGATCCCTATACCATTGAATCAACAAGAAGAGATGCTTATTATTATGCTTATAATTCTGGCTATCAAGAAGAAGTAAGTAGGCAGGGATGTGTTTTGAAAACAGAAGATGCTCAAGTAAATTGCCCAACTCCTTCATAACCTGTAATAATAGAAAAAAAACAGAAACACTCATTAGTACTCAAAACGTGTACCAGGCAATAAAAGCTGAAGTGCAGAGATGCAGGCTGAGGAAGAGCAACATGGAGTACGTGGTGAAAGACGAGGAATATAAATATCAAGTGTAGCCTGTGAACTGAAATGTAGATTTTAATAACCATGTTCTCTCTTCCTTTCAAATAGCTATATAGTTAAAATAGAGTCACATTTCCCTATGAGTTTGCTAACACAGTGACTATGAATATTTTCTATTTTGCCTCATTATGGATGTAGGCTTTGCTCTTCCTTTTCCCTAATACTTTATATATGGTGTATTTTTTTTATAGTTGACTTATAAATTGGCTTTCTGTTTATAGAAAATCTAGGCAGAATTTTGACCAAACACGCAGAGAATGGATATCACTTCGAGATGGATCTCATGACTGATGGTGTCCTGGGAATCCTCTTCGGCTCTGTCTTACAGTGAAGACAGATATTTATTACATATAGAAAGCTATGAGTGGAATTTGAGTAGCCAAACTGATGGAGTATGATGGAGATGTTGATTGATACTCAAAACCATCTTTTTGCCTTGTATTTGTAGGGTTGGAAAGCTAAACATTGCATTTTTAGGCCCCTTTAAAGCTAGAGCTTGAATGTAAATTAGGTATTACATTTATAAGTTGGAGGTGAGGCAGATCTGTATTTCTGGAGTATTATGGGCAGATAAGTTTGCCCTGAAAAAAATGAGTGTTAGCAGAAACTGGGCTCCTTGTCCTAATGTCTGATTACCAGCTTCATGTTCCAACAAAATGACAACTGTGGCAGCACTCTTGGAAGAGGGAGGAACTATTCCCTAAACTCGGGGACAGAAGCAGTGTCCTGCCTTCTTGGTCTCCGCTGTAGTGGTATGAAATTGAAGCACAAGTTGGGGCACCTGGGTGGCTCAGTCAGTTAAGCCTCCAACTTCAGCTCAGGTCAGATCTCACATACCTGTGTTCGAGCCCCACGTCAGGCTTTGTGCTGACAACTAGCTCAGAGCCTGGAGCCTGCTTCGGTTCTGTGTCTCCTTCTCTCTCTGCCCCTCCCCCTCTCATGCTCTGTCTCTCTCTGTATCAAAAATAAATAAAACATTAAAAAAATTTTTTAAATGAAATTAAAGCCCAAACTTACTGGTAGCTGTGTGACTGTAACTGCACTATTTCAGCCAAAAATTGTGCAAGCATCTTCTTGGTCTTTCTGTCTTGCACAGAATCTTGACTGATATATTGATTTTGTTTATTACTGCTGTTGTCTTGTCATATAACACAGGCACACTCATACACAAACATATGTTTAAAACTTATTTATAAATAAATACATACATACATAAACAAACAAATAAATAAAGGTTTTCTTTTAATTTGTCCTGGAACAGTTTTTTAATATATTGCTTCTAATATAACCTTTCCTATAGTAGGCAAAAAGGCTAGCTCATGGTGTAATTAAAAAACAATAATGACATCCGTTTCTAGCCAGAGGCAGTAATGGGGCAAAATTTACTGACTTGTTCTCAAATGACTAAAAGACTGGGCAAATATATAAAACAGTGGCTCTCAATACATTGGACATCAGGCAATGAAGAAGAGTGATTGCTGAGAAAATAGGAAACAAAGTAAATCCTATTATTTCCCTGGTTAACTGCCTGAAGACATTTCCAGGCTGTGGCTCAAGGCTCAGACTACAGGAGCTCAAGGAGAGCCAGAAAGTCTCCCTGACTTGATAAGATGGAGAAAGCAATGGTGGCCAGAACTGTAGGAAAATATATCAGATAAAAAAAATTGCTGCACAGAAGGAGAACCCCAGAAATCTTCAGGAAATCCCTTCAAGAATTTAGTTAAGTATTGATGAATGCATGCCTGGGGGGAAGCCGCCCAAGGGTGTAAAAAGGGTGACAGAAAGTATTAGAGCAAATTAACCTCTGGTCTCACAAAGTGCCAGAAAATCACCTGCTGTCACCAACCATATTGGAAATCTCATCATTCCAAAGGTCTTGACTTGGTAGAGGAGAGGAATTGAGCCTAGACTAAATGCTCTTCTAGTCTGCCTACAACAGCACTAAAACAAGATTTAAAAGAACCAAACCATTTTCAAGATTTAATAATATCCATGAATGAAGCTCAAGAATACTTGAGGGATAAAAAAATATATCCACCACACACAAGTAGGAAAAACTCACTGTCTGGTATCAGTCACACTGTCTAGAGTCATGCAAAAGTGAGGGAAAATGTGATTTATGAAGAGAAAAGGCAATCATTAGGGAAGAGTAAATTAAAAACACAATTATTTATTAGAGCTATTAACATGTGAAAAATTAAAATGACTAACCATACTGAATTTTGGCAAGGATATGTATAACTAGAAATCTTATATACCATTGGTCAGAATATAAAATGTAACAAACACTAAAATTAGTTTGTCGGTGTCTTTTAGATTCTTTTTTGTTTAGTTATTTATTACAAAGAACAAAGAACAAACTGAGAGTTGATGGGGGGAGGGTGGGAGAGAGGGGAAAATGGGTGATGGGCACAGAGGAGGGCACTTGTTGGGATGAGCAGTGGGTGTTGTATGTAAGCGATGAATCATGGGAATCTATTCCTGAAGGCAAGAGCACACTGTATACACTGTATGTAAGCTAACTTGACAATAAATTATATATATTTATAAAAGTTTATTTGTTTTGAGACAGAAAGCACAAGGCGGGGAGGGTCAGAGAAAAGAGAGAGAGTGAAATCCAAGCAGGTTCCACACTACCAGTGCAGAGTCCAATGTGGGACTCTCCATGAACTGTGAGATAAGGACCTGAGCAGAATCTGGGTTGTCAATGCGCTGAGCCATGCAGGTGTCCCAGTTTGTCAGTTCCTTAAATTTTAACAGATGCCTATCATATGAACCAGCCATGAATCTCAAAATATTTATGTTGAATTAAATATGTTTACTGAATGAAAACAGCCAGATAAAAGGAAGCACAGGGGCACCTGGGTGGCTCAGCTGGTTAAGTGTGCGACTTCAGCTCGGTCATGATCTCGCAGTTTGTGGGTTCGAGCCCCACATCAGGCTCAGTGCTGACAGCTCAGAGCCTGGAACCTGTCTTCAGATTCTGTGTGTGTCTCTCTCTCTCTCTCTTCCTCTCCTGCTCACACTGTATCTCTCTCTGTCTCAAAAACATAAACATTTTAGAAAAAAGCAAGCACATATTGTATGATTTCATTCTCATAAGCATTCTAGAAAATGCACATTTTCTATAGTAACGGAAAGTAGATTCGTGGCTTTCTGGGGATGGAAAGAGATCATGAAGGAATAAGAAGCAGAAACTACAAAGAAATACATGGAAATTGTTGAGAGTGGAATATATTTTTATCTTGATTTTGGTGATGGTTTCATGGGCATACAAAAATATATCAAAACATCAAATTGTACACATTCCATACATAATTCATTATGTTAGTTATGCTTCAGTAAACCTGCATTAAAAAATAAACTTAAAACTTCACTGCCTTAAAATAACAAAATGTGTGTGCTAGTATTCATGAGAACATTTACAACAGCGGTGCTGACGTCAGAGGTAACCGGTCAGTACGGGTCACGGAACACTCACGGACCCCAGCCAGCTGAGATTTCACCATCTATAATGTTTTATACTACCATAGTAGAGAGAAAATAATGTGGCAAATAAGATATTGTTGTCATATTTCATTGGCTGAAATAAGTCATGGGCCAGAGCTCACTTCAAATAGGAAGAGAAATTAAGTGCTTGTGGAGACCATTAACAGCTAGGTACTAGAATCTATCAGATACCAAATTCATTTTCTATTTGCTTATAAAATGCACTCAGCCTCTTTGCAGGGGAAATAACTCAATAATTCACACAGTCATCTCATCAAGATCAAGGTCCAATAATTTTTGGTAATGCGTTGTAACTTCTTCACCATGATGTAACACAAGGTGATTTTGTCTTCTGGATGTAAGGTCTCTTTATCTGTCGATTGCACACCTAAAAAGAAAAGTTATCTACCCTCTGACACACCCTCTGTACTGATGGAGGTTGTGCAACATAATTACAGACATATCAGTTGTTGGTCCATAGAAATACTGTAATCCCTTTGGATCTAGAATGTCCTTTGATGGGTGCGAGACCTGAAATTAAAGTTCAAAATTATGTGCTGCTATAACAGCAGAAGCCTGAAGGGCCACAAATGGCCTAAACACATACTCCTCTCCTACGAATAAGGTCCCCTGGTCACACAACGTGCCTGCACTTTTCCCTGCCAGCATCAAACATTATTCAAACAGGACAATCTCATTCTCTAGAGAAACAGAAATTAGTCCATTCTCTTGTTCCAACAAAACGTTACTCCCATAATTCTTGTCTTAAGTACAAACCTTATGTAACCCTGCATGGCCCTGTAGTTTTATATGTGACTAATAAAATGACAATACATGTGTGTATATATATATTATATATATACACACATATATATGTACACACTATATATATATATATATATACATAATCACATATTATCTATTTGGTATTTGTCTATTATAATTATATTTAACAATACATCATTATTATATGTGACTAATAAACTGCCATGATTTCATCTGTCCAGTATCATGTGTTGTGGATACGGCCATTCCCAAACCCCAGAGTGGAAATGCCTCCTTCACCAACAGGTTGAAAAGGAGATGGTCCAAATAATTAGTCTCTGATTGTGCTACTTTAGAAGAACTCCCTTGTCCATTTTTCTCTATGTTCTCCTCCACTCTGGTGGTTTTCAGGGACTGGAAAGTGGGAGAAATGGAGAGAGACTCATCAAGGATTACAAATTTCTAGTTATAACATAAATATGTTCTTAGGGTTTAATGAACAGCATGGTGACCACAGTTAACAATAGTGTACTACACAGTTGAGGTTGCTAAGAGTGTTGATCTTAAGTGTTCTCAACACACACACACACACACACACACACACACACACACACACACAAGAAAAGGGAAGAAGAAGAAAAGGAAAAAAAAAGAAAAGGAAAAGGAAAAGAAAAGAAAGAGGAAAAGAAAAAAAGGAACTGCGTGAGGTGATAGACATTTTAACTAACCTTATCGTGGTAACTGTTTTACAATACTTATGTATATCAAATCATCAACTTGAACTTATACAATGTTACATGCCAATTATATCTCAGTAAATCTGGAAAAAAATGAGGAATTATTATAAGTGGATGTTGAATTCTGGAGTGAGCAAGTAGGCAAACACTACAGGGACCGAGCCTCCTCGGTGGTGGAATAAGGACTTCATTTTCTGGGTGAACACGCTCTGAGTCAAAGTTAGAGATACCACTTTATTGGTTTCAACAGATAGATATTGGCTTGTTTTTTATTTTGCTTATGCATGGGCAGTTCCCTAGGAATTTCTCTTGTCCTATTGCTCTTATTCCTGCATTTTTTCCACCAATTCTAACAGTAACATACATTCCTGTCAGACATAAGTTTAATGTTTCTTATATTTCTCTTTTTTGGCACCTCATATGTCATTAGCGGAACTCTAGGAAATTCAGCTGTAAGAAGTGAGGCAGAAACCATTTGAATGAGAAGTTCCCACATAGAACAATCATAACTGTTAAAATCGTCTAGCTTCAATCCTTTGATGTGTTCCACTACTATACTTTGAAATATTTACCTATTTCATTTGGACAGAGCGAATAATGGACTCACTGCCTAATATGCCAAAAGCAATTTTTCAAAAGGACCTGACAAGGATACAGACTTAGAATAATGTAAATTTCCATTTTCACAGGTCATTTTTAATTACATCATAACATTTGCTGATGCACTAGAAAATGAACATTTCCACAATTGCATAGTGTTTACACATTGACTTAACATCAGTATAAATTATAAATTAGAATCTCCAAATCATACTCATTGTATCTTAGAAGCAGAATTCCAGAGAAAATGTTACCAAGATCAAAGTGGTATAACATTAAAGAATATTGTTAGTCTTTCTTCATAAGATCAAAGAAGGGATGATTTCAAATGCTGAAAAAGAACTTTATCTCAACCCCTTAGGAGACCAAATGTCAGATTTTAGGTTAGAAGAAGAAGTAAATTTATACTTATTAAGACTGATGTGGAATTGGTAGGAGATGTCAAGTTACAAGACACTAAAATCTAGCACTATAAGTAAAGACAAATTCTCAAGTTAATGTTACAAATCTAGCGATATTAAAAAAAAAAAACCACTCCCCTAAAATTGAAAGATTACAACTTGTAATGTTGAGAAAATGTCACGATTAGTTATCTTAATGACCTCATGTATATGTTTAGTTCACTCACTTAAGACCGTATTACTTGGTCACAATATTGAGTGAATATAGATGATCTGGTTAAAAATTTGAGTTACACCTGGTTGGAAGTTAAAACTCAAATCCTTTGTATACAAAAAAATAATTGCTATACAAGCAATAAATCACTCTCAGTCAAACATAATGAAATTACAACAATTAATGAATGTGGCATAATTTGTCTATAACAGAAGACAAATCCCAAAGATTGATGAACTGTTATCTATTTGATGATTCATATATAGCTATCCCCCAATTATAAGCTTATCTTCTTATCTACACTTAAAATAAGTATAATAGGATCACTGTCCAGCCAGGGTTTGGGTATACTTACTTAATATGGCAGTCACAGTGAGTGACAGATTTTTGATGGTCATCTCAGATTCTCCAACTCTTACTGAGAGAATGAATGTTTTTTATTTCTAATACTTATTTTTCCAGATAGTGTTTCATACCTTTGAATGTTTGGAGTTTTATAAGTATACATAGCATACTGAGTATTTGGGGAAGTTATATCCTTGGAATTATGTAATGGCCTCACAAAACAATCAGCCTTGGACTTAAATTGACACCAAAAGTTCAAGTCATACCTAAAACGAAGAATCCAGGAGTGTCACAAAAGTTGTAATCGATTAACTGCAGCTATAGGAATGTTTTCTCTGGGTGTTTTTTGTTTGTTTGTTTGTTGGGTGGATATATTCTTGCACCTTGTTTATTTTTCTAGTACAAGACTACTTTTCTTAATTTATCCATTGCTTACAAAAAATATATTATTGTTGAGATTAATGTATATCATAGCTTTATATTACTTTTTAAATTGGTTGCACTGATGATAGCTGGGAAGAACTGGGTTATATAGTTAGTGTTGTGATTTTCTCTATCATATACTAGATTTAGACAAGTTATTCTTTGTGAACTGAACAGATAGACTAGTTGAGAAATATGTAAACTTAAAGCTATAAGGAAGAAAATTATGACCAAAGTGACAATTTAAAAATATATGTGATATACAGATAATTGTAGCTGTGATGGTCTTGACCAAAAGTTTGGCTGCTTCATTTGGTAATTTTCTTGTGATTAAGACTTTCTGATTTTACAAATTAATGATTTAGGATGTGTGTTCATAAAGATGTTGCAGGGCCCAAGACAAAATGTGGCTAACCATGGTTTTCTAAACTGGTTATCAATCTAACAGACCTCCAACAATTAGCTCTTAGGTACTACTTGGATCATATCCATACTGGGCATCTGCCTTCTGCTTTTCCCTGCGGAAGAATCTCTCATAATTCAGGTGGAATAAGAAAGTTAAGAGCAAAATAAAACAAAAACAAAACAAAACAACAACAACAAAAAACACGGAATATGTCCCTTTACACATAGTAGTCATCAAACTATGGCCAATGAACCTATCAGGTGACATGAGTTTTGCTTATGACTCTTGAGCCAAGGAAGGCTTTTGCATTAATAAGTGTTTATAAAACCACAAAAGAAGAATTTGTCATAGGGATTGTATGTAGCCAAAGAAGCCTAAAACATTTTAACATGGTCCCTGACAATAAGATTTGAAAACCAGTCACATAGATAAGCAATAGCAATAGCTATTAATATTATTAACTATTAACTAATTTTGCTGATGGCAAGAGAAAAGCAGGTTAATATCAAAATAATTACTAAATTTTATACTTCCAAAGCAAAATGTCTAAAGTCCTTATACAAAGACCTAAGCCTAGTTAATTACCAAATATTACACCTTCAAATAAAAATTCAGTACAAAATCCTAAGCCTGTATACCTAATACTAAGAACTAAGTCAAATTATTTATCACATGGTACACCTTAAAATGAAAAGACCTAATTACTTATACTACAAACATCTGTGTCCCAATTATATTATACAATGACATAGGCCTAAAGACCCTATACAAAGATTTATTTTGTTAGACATAGTGTGCTAAGCACACAAAATTTGGCAAGAACTAAATCAAACTATTTGTATCCAAATCACCTGGTGAGAAACTGGAAGAAAAGATGGAATTTAGGCTCAAGCAACTCAATGAGTACATGTCTTGATGAAAGGAAGCTCTAGAAGACTGCCCACCAGGGGTCTCTCAGGCAGTGTATAGAGGTAGAATTGATTTATAGCTCAACTGGAAAAGATTTGGGGGTTCTTAGATGTCTGATTTTTTTAATTATTTTTTTTACTCTTGACCAAAGTTAGGATGGAGGGATTTATGATATGCTGCTTAAAATCAAGTTTTACAAATAACACACAGGGTCAATTTCTTTATTGGTATTCCAGCTGAGCTAGATGACTCTAGATAGTCTGGCAGCGTTACATGACAATAAGTGTGTAAAACTGTACTAAAAATTTCTGCTTGGGTCTCTTCTAAAAACTGAGATTCTATATACAGATAGTGGGGGTTCAATTTGGAAATAGGCAACAGTCCATACACTAATAAGGACTGTGGAGAGTTTGCACTTGGTCTGTTTCTAGAACATCCTATTGTTTTCCCACACACTCTTTTCATCTTGGGGCACCATATCATTTGCCTTTAAATAAAAGCCTTCTATGACTATGTCCTATGGAGGCTGATGAGTCCTTTCAAATATCCAGATTTGGGCGACCTTGAGTAACCTCAAGACCACTTCTAGAATTGACAAAGGATAGTGAGACCATGGCTTCAAGTCCAAAATGAAAGGATGAAGGTGAATTTATAACTGACTATAATGTCATATGCTTACTATATATGGTTAGTTATATGGAGCTCAACCACAGTATTCCAATTAATGCAGACTGCCGATTTTAATATATGTGCGTACGTGTGTATGTATGCATGCATTTTGTTGTTGTTATTGTAAAGCATGGGAATCTCTGAGTAGTAGACTTTCAGAGGTAAAAGTAGATTGACATTATTTTCATGAGCATAAGTGATTGATTAGCTTTCAGAGGTGTGTTTATTGCACTCTATTCTTACTGATTAGCTGACTTTCAGAAATGAGAGGATGTCATTGATCTGTGTTTAGAGAGGTAATTTGATTTTGAAGGAATACACATACATGTATATATATATTTCTTGGTAACTTATTAATAAAATATACATTTTATATTTAGTATATAACTCCTATATTTTACTAATAAGTAATCAGGATACAAGATTATATAGGGTAAATACTGAGAAATTAAATATGCTTATCCTGTTTATAAAGTTATCATGTTGTTACAACCAAAGAATTTTCAGTGTCTTGCTTTAAGAATATTTTATAATTTCTTCTTTTTTTAATGTTTACTTTTGAGAGAGAGACCCAGAGTGTAAGCAGGAAAGGTGCAGGGAGAGGGAGACACAGAATCCGAAGTAGGCTTCAGGCTCTGAGCTGTCAGCGTAGAGCCTGATGCAGGGCTCGAACCCACAGACCATGAAATCTGACCTGAGCCGAAGTAGGACGCTCAACTGACTGAGCTACCCAGGTGTCCCTATAATTTATTTTCAAGTGATTTTTAAAAAATTTACTCTATCATTTTTTTACGGTTTCAGCAGATATTTATACTAATTTATATCAATTGACAATAGTAATACTTCAGATTGTCCAAAGAATATAAAGAATGTGTTCTCAATAGAAAATAGCTGTTTAGACAAATGAAATAAAATAATAAAATAAAATGAACACACTGAAGAGACCAGAAGTCTACTCTTTAGCCTGTCATTAGCTAGCAGACCTGTACCATTTTGAGATTATTCCTAAGATACATTAGGACTAAGAAAGTTCTAATTTTCCTGTAGGCTTCAAAGCATGTAAACGCTAAATTAGTTGAAACTGAAGACACAATCAGACTCTGGATCTAAAATGTAGTTATGATCTTAAAAATACTCTTATTAATGTAAAAAATTATAATTAAAGAAGGATGGAAGGAAGGAAGGAAAGAAGGAAACAAGAAGGGAGGGAGAAAAAGAAAAAAGAAGGAAATAAAGAAGTGGATTTATTTGCTCAGATGCTATAGATGAAAAGGAAAGGAGAAAAAATAAAAAGAAAACACATAAAAGTGAGCTCTAATGGATTATTCAAGCATTATCTGTTTTTCTATTATTAAAAATATCTTCAACAAGCTAACGCTCTGGAGGTAGCTGCTTAAACTAAGCCCTGAAATCGGCTTAGGTTGCATTTGATACAATGATCAAATCTGTCACATGGAAAAACAACCACCCCTTCTACCCTGCATAGTTTGAGATATTAAAATATAACAACCATATTGGTTTAAAAAGAATAATTTCTGTTACATTTCATAGTAAATTTTAAATAGGAAAACAATCCTTGGTATTCCATCTTAACACCGGGCTTCCTCCCTCCTCTCCCCCTACCCCCCCCCCCAACCCCACGGCCACATACACGCATACTTACCCAGCTTACAAACTTCTTGGGGTGTCTTGTTGGGCTGTTGGTGACGAAAATGTCTCTTAGTCTCTTAAGAAGGGTATTACACAACAGAGAAAAAGTTTCGAAGATAGTTTTTTTTGTTTATTTTATGTCATCGCTATGAAGATGTGTAAGTGAATAAAATTTAAGTGAAACTATCAAATCAGTAATTTGATGTTATTTTAGATACCGATATACATGTGGGGAGTGGGGGGGGGATGAGTGAGAGGGGGGCATTTACAGTCAGTACTGTAGTGATTAGATCAATTAAAAATGAAGATTTCATGAGTTTCAAAAACATTAATTAACTCTTTAAGACTGCAGTTTCATATAAGGTATTTTTTCTTTTAACAGTCAAAAGAATGGAACTAAAGAGAGAAACATGAGTTGCTAAAAATTTAAACTTGCATCTTTAATATTGCTGCAAGATAGAATATTTAAACATGCATGTTAGTTTTGCACATGATAAAATGGTATTGTTATTTATGGCAGAAACCAAATATTTTTTATAAATAAGGAACTTTTTTTTTATTTAAAAAAGTTTTTTTCTGTTTTCTATTTTTGAGAGACAGAGACAGAATGAACAGAGGAGGGTCAGAGAGAGGGAGACACAGAATCTGAAACAGGATCCAGGATCTGAGCTGTCAGCACAGAAACTGATGTGGGGCTTGAACCCACAACCGTGAGCTCATTCCCTGAGCTGAAGCCAGATCTTAACCGACAGAGCCACTCAAGCGCCCCAATAAGGAACTTTTAAAACTGTTGGCAATAAAGTGATCAGTAGCATTAAAAGGTGAGGACATGATTAACATTTGAAATGAAACTGGCACTTCATAGTCTGTCATACATATGCATCAGGTGACTCAATTACTGAGTTTGTCATAACAAAATAACAAATAACAGAAGTTATTTTATAACAAAAACAAGTAACAAAATTACAGAGCAGTCCCTCAAAACCAGACAGAACAACAAAAGTAGCAGAATTGAATGGGAAACATTGGGCCTGGGGAATTTAAAAAAATGGTACTGACACTGAGACAGATAGGTGGCCCAAGAGAACAGAATAGAGAGCACCATAATAAATCCAGACCTACAAAGTCAACAAACATTTCACACAGATCCAAGAATAGTTAATGAAATTAAAGACAGTCTCTTTAATAAATGGTGTTGGGAAAACTGGATAACCACACACAGAAAAATTAAAAAGAACCGATCTATCTTACACTACTCACAAAAATGAACTAAAAATGGATTGAAGACTTAAACACAAGACCTGAAATCGTAAAACTCCTAGAAGAAAACATCCAAAATAAAGCTCCAAACATTAGGCTTAGCAATGACTTTTGCATGACACCAAAGCACCAGCAACAAGAGCAAGGAGCACATTAATCTTAAAAATGTTCTGTACAATAAAAGAAACAATTAAAAGATGTGAAGGCTAACGATGGGTTGTAGAAAATATTTACAAACCATATACCTGATAAGGAATTAATACCCAAAATATAAAGAACTTATACGTCTGTTATGTATAATATAAACAATATGAGTATCAATGGCAGAGGAACTGAACAGTTTTCCAAAGCAACTTACAGCCCATGTAAATGGCCAACAGGTACTAAAAAAGATGCTCAATATCACTAACCATCTGAAAATGCAAATCAAAACCATAATGAGATGTCACCTCACACATGTTAGAACGGCTATCATGAGGACGACCGGCAATAACGTTTTAAGGTTATAGAGAAAGGGAACCCTTATCCATTATTGGTAGAAATGTAAATTGGTACAGCCACAACGGAAAAAAGTATGGTGTTTCCTAAAAAAATAATGAAACAGAACTACCATATGATCCAGTAATCCCACTTCTGGGTTTATATTTAAAGAAAATTAAAACAAGATATTGAAGAGATAGCTCTACTCCCATGTTTACTGCAGCATTATTCACAATAGCCAAGAAGTAGAAAAAACTTAAGTGTCCATAAGTAGATGGACAGACAAAGACAAAAATGGAATACATTTAAAATGGAGTATTATTCAGCCACGAGAAAGAAGGAAATCCTATTACCTGTGACAAGACTGACAGACCTTGAGGACATGATGTTAAATGAACTATAAGGTAGAGGAGGACAAATCCTGTATGTTGTCACTTACATATGGAATCTTAAAGGCCGAATTTGTGGTAACAGAGTGGAATGGTAGTCACCACGGGCTGAAGGGGTGAGAAAATTGAGGAGATACTCCAAGTGCACAAACTTAAAGTTAGCAGATAAATATGTTCTGGCGATCTAAGTCACAGCATAGTGAGAATAGTCAACAATAATTTATTATATATTTTAAAGTTACTAAGAGATTAGATCTTAAATACTCTCACCACAAAAAAGAAATGTAATTATGGGAGCTGATAGAGATGTTAGCTAATGTTATTTTGGGAATCATATTGCAATACATAAATGTTTCAAATCAACATGTTCTACACCTGAAACTTACACAATTGTTATAGGTCAATTATATCTCAGTCATTTTAAGAAGGCAAAATAACCCCTCTGGAAACATTGTTCGAATAGGTAAACATGCACAATCATTTATTCCATGTGTGTCTATATCAACAAGACGGTGATATTCCCTCCAAAATGTTCTATTACACGATAGGTTTGTTTTATATAGGTTCAAATAATTTTATGGAATTTGAAACCATATAGGGAAATTTTAGAAGGAACCGATTTAAGGGGCGCCTGGGTGGCTCAGTCGGTTAAGCGTCCGGCTTCAACTCAGGTCATGATCTTGCAGTTCGTGGGTTTGAGCCTCGCATCGGGCTCTGTGTTGACAGCTTAGAGCCCGGAGCCTGCTTCAGATTCTGTGTCTCCCTCTCTCTCTCTGACCCTCCCCTGCTCACGCTGTCTCTTTCTCTCAAAAATAAATTTTAAAAAAGAAGAAGAAGGAACAATTAAAAAATCCATAAAATTTAAAACAGTTTTTAATGTTTATCTATTTTTGAGAGAGAGAAAGAGAAAGAGAGCGCAAGGGAAAAGAGGCAGAGAGACAAGGAAACATGGAATCTGAAGCAGGTTCCAGGCTTCGAGCTGGGGCCCCAATACGGGGCTCAAACCCACAAGCTGTGAGATCATGACCTGAGCCAAAGTTGGACACCCAACCAACTCAGCCACCCAGATGCCCCTTGAAAGCTGTGTAACTTAAAAATAGTAAGTAATGTGAGTTAAAAATTGATCTGTCTCATTTCTACTGTCTAAACATTTATCCATATAATCTTCAGAGAGCTTTTGTTAGGAACTTTGTTCTATATTCCATATATATTTCTTAATATGGAAAAGTAATAAATTTGGCTATAATCACATTTATTGTCATTAAAAACAAATGACTAAAAAATTAAAAATAAATACATATTACACAAAAGTATTGATATTTCCCTTTAAGTACTTTTAAGTAAATAAAAATAATGAAATTCCTATTTGCCTCTACGGAAAATACACACAACTATGGTTTAGAATAGAAAATTAATTTTCCCAATTCATTTTTTTAACTTTTAATTTTTAATTCTTATTTATTTATTTTGAGAGAAAGAGAAAGAGCTTGAGTGGGAGAGGGGCAGAGAGAGGGAGAGAGGGAGAGAATCCCAAGCAGGCTCTGCACCACCAGCACTGAGTCCAATGTAGGGCTCCATCTCATGAATGGTGAGATCATGACCTGAGCAGAAAGCAAGAGTCAGGCGCTCAACCGACTGAATCACCCAGGCACCTCTTCATTTTCCTAATTTATAAAATGGCTCTACTTTACTTGTTTTTATTATTAGAGAAATGTATATAATTTATAAGTCAATATTCTACATTTTAAGTTACCTTACTTAGCTCTTAAATAGGTAAGGATTTAGAAGTCTCTAACAAGAAGTAGAACTCCAATGAAGCTTTTCTATAGATTCTATATTCCCACTAATATAGCACATGCTCGATAGGTGAGTGTTAGCTAATTTTAAAAAGTGCAAAGATCTTACTAAAGTTAAATGTTTCTTAGGTAAATAGATAATATATTTTATAGATAGCTGAAATCTATATTTAAAAGATATACTATCTTTTTACTTAGTTATGGTGACTCAAGTAACAAGTTGTACCCTATTACAGTTATTTATTCTTATATTTATAAATAATGTGTATATGTTTCTAAAATCAAAATGATAGATTTGTTAGAGGAAAATGAAAACAGTAAAGTGAGAAAATGGTATGAATGCAAAAATTTTTCCTTCCTCCCTTCCTTTCTTCCTTCTTTCTTTCTTTTCCTTCCCCCACTCCCTTGTCTAGGTATCTCCAAGTAAATGAATTCCCAAGGAAAGCCACTAATGTCTGATTTGGAAAATTATGTCAGAGAGAATAAATGCCTTTTAAATGGCACCCTAATGGCCCCAAAGAGTTAATGAACCTGATACTCTCCATGAACCGGATTCATTTTAAAGACACCCTTTCACAGATGAGGCGTGTGGCTAATTATATTTGCACACTTGGCTAGCTGCTTAGTCATGCAAAATGAGCAATATTATGGGCCATGAGTCACCAGCCATCTTGCCATATGGACATAATTTTCTGGATATCTTATATATCCAAGACTTTATGACAATAACATCTTATTGTGGAATAAAATATAAGATTGTTTTTTTTTTTTAACTGTTTCTCCCCACTAATTATGCTTGGAGTAACTTTAAAGAGAATTTTTAATGAAAGTAACTATTTTAAAACATCTTTTAATGAAATCAATTAAATTTTGAAATGGGCTTAAACAGCATACCTATTCTACTTTTTACCTGAAAATATCCAGCAGTAACTTCATACATAGTCCAGTGGGGAAACTGGAAAAATATCAAGAAAAATAAATCAATACAAGACAAGATGATTCATATTTTCTTCCCCAAAGTATAATGCAGGTATGAAGTATCTTTACAATCATTCCATCTCAAGTTCTACTTGATAGGAAAAATGATCTGAGCAGGATTAATGGTGCCAGTCTCCTCTGAGCATTCATGTTATATTTTGAAATAGAGAACTTTTTATGCCAGCTGTTGAATATATGTGGGAAAAATTCAATATTCACTTAGTTAGTGTGTTATATTTTCCATAAACCAATACTGCGACTATTAATATTCAATCATCAAATAAAATAAGACAAAGAGCAATTGATTACTCAAATAATTATGGCTATTTGTAAAGACCAAAAGTGAAAACCCAAGTCTAAATGAGTGGTATTCCTGGGCAGGAAGTGTAATGAATAAGCACACCACTATTCATTATTATCAGAAAAAAAGTATGCAGCAGTCAGAATTATATCTAAATTTCTAAGCATTTCTTGTTCCTATTCCATAGACATTCATAGTTCCATGAGATCTCTGACAACATGCTGAAGATGAGAAAAATCTATTTTTTTAAATCAATGGCTGTCTTTGTCTTAATAGCTTACATTAGATTAAATAACTTGATGTTTAATATTATTTTGAAAATTATTTCATTTACAAAATATCCCATAATTTCTTTTGTTTGTGCATGTGTTCATGTGTTTACAGTTGCACAAAGATGTATCATTTAGGACTCTTTCAGCATGGACAGATATAAACTTCTTGAAGGTAATACTTTGACTTAATTGAATAAAAAAATAAGGGGAGGTTTTGTACTGTGGTAAGGCTTGATTCCAAGCTCAAACAATATTATGTGGCTTGTCTTTCTTTCCATCACTATGATCTGCTTTCTACAGCCTTCAGTCTCAGAGCCCCAGCAACCTTACTGTGATGGTATCCAGCAGAAAACAGAGCATGTGTTTACGCAACCCTTCTAAATAATCGTATAAAAATACTCTCTTGCCTTGGCCAGATAAAACCCCTAGAACGTTTCTGAACTGTTCTCATAGCCACAGCAATGTGATGCTTGGCATTGACCACGGGAGTTGAGTGATTAATCCTAAAATCAGGGATGAAGTCAATCTTCTGAAATGTATGAATAGAAAGTGACAGAGGGGGCAGTCCTTCAGAGAAAAATTGATATACGATCTCCAAAAACATAGTGAATAAATGTTGAGGTGAAAAATAATACTGTCATTCTTAATCATGACACGATACAAATAGTGTATAGTTTGCACCCCAGACTAACCTCCTTTTCACTCAATATTAGATAGAACCATTTGGTAAGTTGTGCACATTTGGGATCTGTTCTTTCTATCCTCTTCTTTGATGTCCTGGTTTTCTGCTGTTTATCTATTTTTTCCTATATACTATACTGGTTGATGTCTGATTTTATTTAATATTTTATCACTTGTCCAATTATTGATTGGTCAGAGTGACCCACTAATTACAGAAAATTGTTACTCTGTAATTGCTCAACACTCAGAAGACAAATGTGTGCAATTCTAGAGTCCTATGTGGCTCCTGTTTTTAAAATATAGTGTCTGATGTTTGGCATTGCACATTCCCTTCTAAACAATGGATGTTGGATTATGGATACAGGAAACTTTTTTTTTAATGTTTTTTATTTATTTTGAGAGACAGAGAGAGATAGCGTGAGCAGGGGAGGGTCAGAGAGAGAGGGAGACACAGAATTCGAAGCAAGCTCTAGGCTCTGAGCTGTCAGCACAGAGCCTGATGCAGGGCTTGAACCCACAAAATGTGAGATCATGACCCGAGCCACAGCCGGACGCTTAACCGGCTGAGCCACCCAGGCGCCCTGGATTATGGATACAGGAAAGCATAGATGCTGGAGGGCTCCTCAGACAGTAACCCCATTATGTTACATCTTATTGAATAGGAACAGATTGTGTGGTTCTACAGGTTTTTTTTTAATTGTAATATGTAGACTTATTTTGGCACACAGATAAATAAACATGGTTATATTTCATACAAAATAATCTAGAATGTAAAAAGGAAAACTGATAGAAGTTAGGGGATCATCACTTCCCATCTCTATTTTAGAATTACAAATTTTGACATTAATAAAACATTCATATTATAATTTTATCTTTCAAACATATAAGTACATATAAAGTAAAACAATTTTATGTGTTGTACTGATGTGAAACTCAACTCTAATATAAACAAAAGTGTGTCTTCAATGCACTGGAACTTTAGAAAAATATTTGTGTATTGATAAAACGAAAAAACACATCAATTATTTTTGCATGTTTCGTTAGAAATAAATTTTAACTAGATAGGTTCTATTGATATACCCTAAGTGTTTTTTTAAGGAGTATGTTTAAATATTTTTTAATGTTTTTATTTATTTGGGGACAGAGAGAGGCAGAGCATAAGCAGGGAGGGGCAGAGAGAGTGGAAGCCACAGAATCCAAAGCAGGCTCCAGGCTCTGAGCTGTCAGCACAGAGCCGACACAGGGCTCGAACCCACAACGTGAGATCATGACCTGAGCCAAAGTCAGAGGCTTAACTGACTGAGCCACCCAGGTGCCCCAATATACCCTAAATTCCTCAGTGACTCTATATACAAGATCCTATGGTAAGCCCTTTATAAAACTATTTCCATTTAATTCTTTCAGTAATTTTTTGAGTAAAAAAGTACATGCCTAAACTGTTTAAGTGAGACACCCATTTTAGAGGTATCAGAAATAAAATCAAAACAGTTTTACACCTACACCTTTCTCTTAACCACCATAAATTATAAAGTCTGAAAAAAAATTATAAGGTTATGAATAAATTTGTGAATTATCAATATTTATACTCTATTTTATATTAAGGCATAATATCTAATAAAATCAGAAGCTATTAGTGAAAATTATTTATTGTAAGGTGGTTAAGTTCATTCTTGTCTAATCACTAGTTCTTAAATAAGACTTATTCTAAAAAATGTTTATTCAGAGATTAATAAATGTGAGTTTATAGTCTATACATAGAAATACATTTCAGGACTATAATGATAATGTCATACACCTTATGTAAAGAAAAATAAATTTATTGTTTGCTCAAAGGCTGTGATAATATAAATAGCCATGTTGAAAGGGGTAAGCCATGAATCTGCTTTTCTCACTTTTGATAATTCCACTATGTTGTTCAAAGGTTTTATTCTGGAAGTTTGGAACTATTCAAGTGGATAATTGAGTTTGGGGGAACTCAAATGATAGATGGAATCAGTGTTAATTAAAATACTTGCCCAGGGCCTTTACAGTGCTCTCTTAAAATAACATCCCCCCAAAGCAGCCATTGCCAAATTTTTTTTCTAACAGACTCCTCTAAAATGTAGAAAATAAACTATTATTTTTCCTTTCCAACAATGACTCACAATCTAGAGATATAATATATATCAATCCCTCTCCTTCATTCCCAAGTACATCTTAAAATGTACTATCTCCAGAAAACAATTAAAAAAAAATTAGGATGGGCCATCGAGTACTGAGCCATTAAGAGTTTAAGTTATGCTTTCAAGAAGCATTGTATTTGTATCTAATTTTAAAAACTTTAAAGTTGAGCCATAACAATAGACTATATTTAAAATTTTATGTTAAATCATGAAATAGATTTCCTATCCAAAAACCATACAATGTATTATATTAGAAAAATAAAAAGTGCTGATAGAGTGTGTGCATACAAGGCAAATATGACTCACTTATAATGTAACTTATCTACCAAATAATACTTTTAATATTTACTGGAGATGAACCCTGGCTAACTAGACTTGAAATTATTATAATAAAACAAACTATTAATAGCTAAGTTATTCCTTAGGTTATGCCTGCAAGTTTGCTAGTAATGACTGATGCCCAGGGTTCTAGAATCACTCTATCCAGGCTGTTTGGGATTTGTTTCCATTCTGTAAGTTACTCCATAGCTTTCAGTAAATTTCCTTTTTCTTTAAATGGTCCTGTAGTTTCCATTTCCTGCCATCCAAGAATCTTTTTATTAAATTTTAATTCCAGTATAGTTTGCATACAGTATTATATTAGTTTCGGGTGTTCAGTATAGTGATTGAGCAGTTCCACACATCACAAGACTCCTCCTTAATCTCCTTCACCTATTTCACCCATCCCCCTACCCACCTCCCCTCTGGTGACCATCAGTTTGTTTTCAATAGTTAAGATTATCTGTTTGCCAGGAGGTCTCTCTCTCTCTCTCTCTCTCTCTCTCTCTCTCTCTCTCTCTCTCTCTGTTTCCCCTTGCTCCTTTACTGTTTCCTTAAATTCCATGCTACTTAAGAATCTTAGTTGATATACTTCTTCATATTGTGTTGTTAAATTTTAAGACCACGTTTTTTCTGAAATGTTCAATTTTAGTCCACTTAGTAATATGCATCTTACTTATTCATATCAAAAAGCATGTTTTCGATGTTTTTATTAGAAAATTTCAGGTCAAAGAATAATGCTACAAATATCACTGTGATATGTAGAGCTAACCAAAAAATCACAACAAAGTGTACTAATTATAATAAAACAAAACTAAGAGCAACTAATATATATATATATATGTATATATAAAGCAAAATTGTTCACATTTGAAAACCATACCATATCTTAACCATAACACCATGAGTAACCAATGAGAAAGCACTCTTTGCAAAATGAGTGTTCACAATTGAAACTTGTGCACCACATAGTAGGAACTTTGCAGCTTCGCCGATCATTGTTTGGTATGTAGACCGCTTATTAGAATACTTAAGAGACATTGCCATGAAATTATGAATGATTGAATATTCTTCTCTGAATACCAAATTTGGGTTTAACTACTCATCTGGCTACGAGGAAGTACACCAGAAAATGTTCATCTGCAACGTGAAAATCAATGAGATTGTACTTCATTTTTCATTAGGAATAGCATATCCAAAGGAATATAAAAGGAAAGATATTTTGATAATTTTTTTTATTAAATTACAGGAGGGCTGTTCACAGTACTTGACATAATACTTCCTTAGTTATCCATTTAACTGTTTGTTCATTTTCTACTTGTAATGTGTTACCTAACTGGTCTTCCTTATGTGCAGTAGGTTAATTTAACATAAACTGAACGACTTCTAAGTCCTAATAGCCTATGTGTTTTTCAAATTGGATTATTCACAGGATATAAAACAAAACAAAGCAAAAGGTGATTCTTTAAAGGAAACAGTAGTGGCTTCATTGAAAAAAATGCATGGATAACCTTAAATATAATAATATACCAATTCATAGTATATTTTGTATTAAGAGAAAAATCAATCTACATAATCAGTTGATTCCATCTAAATGCTGTGTGGCATCACATCCAGCTTTGTGCATAAGTGGATTGAAGTTCAGAAAGGGTATAGGGCTCAAGGTAACTTATATAATAGTGAAGTTAAGAGTTTGAGTATAGATTTTTCTAGAAGTACGTGCTCTCACAAATTTCACGTTTTCAGAGGTAGGAAACCTTTGTAAACAGCTACATAAAACTGTAAAACACATGAAGAAGTGAGGGATAGCATAAGTAATAAGAGGAAGATCAATAAATTAAAACAGAAGACATTCAGATGAGGGGGTATTTGAAGACAATGTTTTTAATTTTACCAAGGTCAAACTTGCTTCAATGCTTGATTCTTTTCAAATTTGGTTTTAATCGCCTAGTAGGATCAAAGGTTATTCAAAGAGATCATATGATTAACCAGCCCAGGCTTTTGGGGAAGGAAGTATTAGGAAGGCATTTTAATAGTGGGCTCGATAAAAGGAAGGTCATCAAAGTACACTTATATTTGAACATTAAACAGCACTTCTTTGAAGTGCTTCCTGATGAGATTCCACTTAGTTAAATATTCTTCCAAAATGCATTACAACCAAATGGGAAAGAGGGCGGGGATCAACTAGTATGGAGTTTCTGCACCGATAGAGAAAGCTTCATGCTTCTATCAGGTTCAGAATCTCTTATTTGTTTTTTAGGCTCTATTAAATGGTATATATGTCAGTTCTTTCCATGAAATCAGTGATGTTTTATCTATCCATTGATCTTTATGGAATTGCATGCTCCGTTAAATAAGCAACTGTATCAGAAATGTGTTTATTCACCAGCTCACCAATTATATTTTAACTGATTTGAACGGGAGCTTTGAATTTATTGATTGGGCCATAAAACAACCACTCAGCTAATTGGGTTAATGCTTATCTTCTAATGAATATTTCCTACTTAGAGGAGTTGTGCTTCGCACAATAATGATTAGTGGGCTTCCTGTTGAAAACAACCACATTGATTTTATTTTAACATAGCTCTACATAAACTATTTCTGTAATTATTTATGTAACTTTACCTTTTACAGTATTTTACACTATGGCATGGATCAACTAAACCCTTTTTGCATAGTTAGAAGTGACAGAGACTTCACTGGTAATCTTGTCCCTTAAAAAGGTGAATATAAGTCACATTAAACCACTGGACAGTGCTTCCATCGCAAGTCAGTGAGATGCAGGATTTACTCTTACTCAGTCCTGTATATAAAGCAGTAAAGCCTTCCTTATTGAACCCTACACAATAGGACCACCCCTGAAGACAGATGCTTATGCCTTTGCATAGTTTCAAAGCTCTCACTCAGTGTAGTTCTTCTCTCCCTCTAGGTCCTGCAAACTCTAACTGGCTTGCTCTTCCCTTTCTTACAGTCTCAACACAGGGAGGGGCTGTGCCCCACCAGAGTTTCCTCTTCCTCTGCTGTGGCTTGAAAACTCTCTCCAGATGCAAGAGTGGGGGCAAACCTAGGTTTCACCTTGTTTCCCGCTTGCAAGGATCACTGTCCTGTGCCGCCTTATGTTTAAAGTCTCAAAACCACTACTATGTTCTGTCTGGTCTTGTAATTGCTTCAAGCTGAAGGGTAACAACTCTGGTCTGCTTCTACATCCTGGCTATAAGGAAAACTCCAATTATCAGCTCTTACCAAGAAAATTAGAATATCTGAAAATACATGCTAAAATACATACAGTATATATATACATGCTAAAATATAAACACGTCACATAAAGGAAGTAAGTGGCACAATTTTCATGTCAGACAAAAGAGATCCAATGGAAAAAAATCATTATTAATGATAAAAGGGATGCCACATAATCATAAAATGAAAATAAAAAAACAACCAGGAGGATATAAGAAATAAACTTTTTTTGTAGATGGATGTAATTATGTACTCTCAGGTACAGAGATGAAAAAGACAAGTAAAATTTTTATGTAAAATTCAGTCACTATAAAAAAAACTATTCCATAATTAGCTATTTTGTTAATTAGCAGGTAATGACCAGAAAAACCTTACAAAGACTGCATTAATAGGTTTTATCTAGTAGGAATATTGAAAATTCAGTAAACACATGAAAATAAGATTTCATATTAGTTTCAAGGACACATGGAACTTATCTAAAATCTAACTTTAGAAGCCTTCTTTATTTTAATTATTAATCAGCATATTATTTATTTATTTATTTATTTATTTTTGCAGGAGAAACAGGATCACCTCTAGGCTCAGTGGAATGCCTTGTTTCATCATCTTAATATAAACTATAGTCTAACAATGGGTGTTCTTAGGAGTAAATGAAGTTCCTTGGTTTTTGTTTTTGGCAAGGAATTATCTATGCAATTGGCTAGTCTCAGCGGGTCATATAATGTTGGTGTCAGTGCTGTTGGCAATGTCCCAGGTGTATGTGGGTCTTTGGCATCTATGGAAGCTCCTGGAGACAGAGCCAGCACCCTGTGTCCTCACCCTCAGTGTCCTCATTTATCATCTTTGCAAATGGTGGGGATTAGACAACAATTAATATCAATAAGTGGTGTTTCAAAATTGAGTATTCCAGTTAACATCATACACATATATAAATTACAGGTAACATACACTTTTCCATTATTATTAATCCTTTTTTTTAAAATTTTAATTCTATCTATTTTTGAGAGACAGAGAGAGATAGCATGAGCAGGGGAGGGTCAGAGAGCGAGGGAGACACAGAATCTGAAGCAGGCTCCAGTCTCTGAGCTAGTTGTCAACACAGAGCCCAACGCGGGGCTCGAACCCACGAGCCATGAGATCATGACCGGAGTCTAAGCCGGAAGCTTAATCAACTGAGCCACCCAGGCGCTCCTATTAATCCTTTTCTGACGTTCACTCTGAAACTATGCATCTCAAGTAATAATCTGGAAAAATGTTAAAGAGTTACTTGATTACAAAACGTTAACACTTTAAAATGTTATATAAAATATAGAAAAATATATTTATAGATTTAGTATAGAAAAGGAAATCTAACAGCAGACTAAATCATACAGGGCAAAAGAATATAGTTTATACTTTTTGCAACACAATATTACTCAAGATTTAGCAATTCCTACTAATAAGGAAATATTCTAGAAAAGAATGTGCAAATATCTCAGGAAGATAAAAAGTTTTGTACAAGGTTATTTTATTATATCAATGTTTCAAATATTTTAAAAGGTTATTATAGCAATACTTCAAATATATTTTTAAAGTTTATTTATTTATTTTGAAAGAGACAGAGACAGTACAAGTTGGGGAGGAGCAGAGAGAGAGAGAGAGGAAATCCCAAGCAGGTTCCACATTACTAGCCCAGAGCTTGATGCGGAGCTCAAACCCATGAAGCCATGAGATCATGACCTGAACTGATGTCAAGAGTCAGACACTCAACCGGCTGAGCCGCCCAGATGCCCCAATACTTCAAATATCTTAAATGTACATTAAAATAAAAATGAATGCTAAATATATTGGTATAATTTAAGAACATATATGCATGTATGTATGAATATATATGCTCCCTTATAAATACTGGAACATAACTTATAAAGTACATAAAATTATAAATACATAGAAATATACATGTTTATATATTAGAATATAATATAGCAATTAAAATCTCTGAACAAATTCTATATGCATCAACTGATAAAATTCAAAAGCTATGCTGAGTATAAAAATTTTTGTAGAAGTAGATACCATTTATTTAATATTTTATCACAAGAAAAACATTCTTCAAGCTTTCTATTGCTTAAGAATTTCCAAATTCATTACAGGCCTCCCTTCTGGAGAAAGAAGGAGATTAATAGATTGCGGAAGAATACATAAGAATCTTCTTTATATGTAAGTTTTTTTCACTTAAAATGACAACAAAATAATACTTGAGCAAACCTGACAAAATGATAAGATTTGACAAAGCTGTGCTTTTAGTTTATGGCTGTACGTCAAATTTTTTAGTTTTTTCTGTTCATATAAATAACATTTCAAGTAATATTAATTTAAAAAAACTGAAACCTTTTAGGGTTGAAAGAATTCAACCCTTTATTATAGGCAACAATGATAGGAACAATATTACTATGAGGCTTAGCTTCATAAATTTCTTGAGCTAATCTACAAAATTTCCAGAGAAAGGGCATATGACTAACAAATGACTAAAAGTTATATTGCCAGCATCCTCATCTACTAGATGACTGGGGATAGCATCTGGAAACGTCTGAGAGACAAGATCACAATCTCAAAATCTTTTCATAACCAACATATCATTCACTCACATAGCATTAAAAGAAGGCGCATTTGAAGATATTAAAAAAATTCAGAAAATAAAACAACTGTTTATCCATTTAAAGAAAGTACACAAGGATCCAACTAAAAAAGTCAAGCAGAAGATAAATGTCTATGTAGAAATCAAGTAGAATAGTGAGTTTCACAACCTATTTAAAGTATTTTTTCTAAGCTCTACTGATGAAAAGAACAGAGAAGAGAAAAACTACTGAGTACAATAAATATTGGCTACATATAATTAAATAAATATACACATGTATTTATAGCTATATATGATATATATAGTTATTATATATCTTGTATATAGCTATAAATATATAGATATTAAATGATAATTATAAAGTACCTGAAAATTTATAATAAAACTTAAAAAATTGATGTTCTTGAAATACAAATGGCATCTTACAAAGGATAAACTATCTAAGATTATAAGTAAAAAACAATCTCACTAAAACCTAAGCATTCTGATGGGCCTTGTAAAAAAATCTATAAATCTCATTAAATGGAATTAATGTAGTTTAAACTAAGGGTTTTAAAATGATTATGTTATTGTGAAAAAGAAACCATTATATCCAGAAATACATATTTTTATATATACTTGTAAAACTTTACCCATAAAGCCTGTATATTGTGTTGTAAAATAAGCCACAACAAAATCTGAGTCACAAAACTAGGTTATTTTACAGGTGAGAATGGAATTATATCAATATTACCAATAAATCAATGTAAAATGAATTTTAAACTTATATCTCAATTACATCATTGTAGCAAATATTAGGAATTAATATAATTGAAAATGTGTAAAACACCGATACTAAAAATAAAACTATTATTGGGAAAATACATAAGATTTTTTTCTGATTATTTGTTTATTAGTATTTATCTATCTATTTATTTTAATGTTGACTTATCTTTGAGAGAGAGAGACGAGACAGAGCCCGAGTGAGGGAGGGGCAGAGAGAGAGAATCCAAAGCAGGCTCCAGGCTTTGAGCTGTCAGCACAGAACTGGAAGCATGGCTTGACTTCATGAACCTTGAGATCATGACCTAAGCCAAATTGAACACTTGACTGAGCCATCAAGGAGCTCCTATTTGTTTTTTTTTTTAATACGACGGTATGAAGTTTTATTTTTTCTAAGTTTTTATTTAAATTCCAGTTAGTTAATATATATTGTAACATTAGTTTCAGGTGTAGAATTTAATGATTCACTGCTTATATACACACCGAGTGCTCATCACAAGTGCACTATTTAATCTTCATCACATGTTTAACCCATCCCTTCCCCGCCACATACACAACTCCCTTCCAGTAACCATCAGTTTGCCCCTCTCTCTCTCTCTCTCTCTCTCTCTCTTTCATATCTTATGTTTCTAAATTCCACCTGTTAAAGGAATCTTATGGTATTTATTTTTCTCTAACTGACTTATTTCACATAGTAAAATACTCTCTAGCTCCATCTACATCATTTCATTCTTCTTGATGGCTAAGTAATATTCCCTTATCCATCTATATCTATCTATCTATCTATCTATCTATTTATATGTATACTATATCTTCTTTATCCATTCATTAGTCGATGAATTTGGGCTCTTTCTATAATTTGTCTACTATTGATAATACTGCTATAAATATTGGGGTGCATGTATCCCTTTGAATCAGTATTTTTCTATCTTTTGAAAATAGTAGTGCAATTGGTGGAGTGTCCAAGAGTTTTATTTTTAACTTTTAGAGGAATCTTCACACTGTTTTCAGAGCGGCTGCACCAGTTTGCAATCCCACAACAGTGTAACAGTTTCCCCTTTCTCCAGATCCTCCCCAACACCTGTTGTTTGCTATGTGATTAATTTTAGCCATTCTGATGGCTGTGCTGTAGTACCTCATTGTAGTTTTGATTTGTATTTCTCTGATAATGACTAATGATGAGCATCTTTTCATGTGTCTGGTAGCCATCTAAATGTCTTCCTTGCAAAATGTCTATTCATGCCTTCTGCCTATTTTTTAACTTGATTATTTGTTTTCTGGGCATTGAGTTTTATAAAAAATAAATAAGGTCTTAAGAAATTAAATATATACCACATTCACTGAAGGAGAATAAATACTATGACATAGAAAATTTCCTCAAATGATTTTAAGGTTGAAATGCAACACTAACTACAATCCCAGATCTAGTTGGTTGTGAATATTGACAAACTGATTCTAAAACATATATAGAAATACATTTCCCCAACTTAGCAAAGTCATTTTTTGAAGTGGTGATTTAGACTACAGGGTATCAAGATTTATTACAAAGGTGTGGTAATTCAAATTGTTTTTGATGTAAGAATAGACATGTGATTGGAAGACATCTGAATGTGCAGAAATAAAACATAGGCATACAATGACCTAAATTATGACAAAGGTCATACTGAAGTGTCATATAGAAATGACAGTCTTTGAAAAACAATGAGTCAACTGCATATTCATTGAGTAATAAAGGGTCTGAGACAAACAAGGTCATTATATTGTGATAAAGGAGTGAATCCAAAAAGACAGATAACATAGGTAAATATTAGTGCACTCATCAAAGGGTACCTAGGTATAAACCAAACATTAACAGGCCTGAAAGGAGAAACAGACAGCAATACCCTATTAGCAGGGGACTTTAATACTCCACTTTCAACAAAGAATTACATCTAGACAGAAAATCAATATGGAAACATTGAACTTAAAGTACATGTTAGACCTAATAGTTCTATATGAAACATTCCATCCAACAGAATACATAGTCTTCTCAAATGAACATGGAACATTTTCCAACATAGATTATATACTGGACCAGAAATAAGTCTTGACAAACATAAGAAGACTGAACTCATAATGAGTGAGTCCCTGGGTGCTCAGTTGGTTGAGTGCCTGAATCTTGATTTTTTAGCTCAGGTCACGATACCAGGGTTGTGGGATTGAGCCCCAAGTTGGGCACCATGCTGAGTGTGGAGCCTGCTTAAGATTCTCTCTCTGTCTTCCTCTGACTCACTCACTGGCTCCCTCTCTCGAAAAAAAAAAAAAAAAGGAAAAAAGAAAAAGGAAATAAAGTCCTATCAAGCATGTTTTCCAACAATAGTGGTATGAAATTAAAAATCACTAATAAAAAAACCCTCAAAAATTCACAAATATGTGAATATTAAACAACATGCTACAGAAAAACCATTGAATAAAAAAAAGAAATTTAAAAAAGAAATAAAAAAATCCTGAAACAAATCAGTATGGAATACAACATATCAAAACTTATGGGATGCAGCAAAAACAGTTTTGAGAGGGTAGTTCATAGTTATAAGTGATTACATCTCTAATAAACAACCTAACTTTATATCTAAGGGAATAAGGGAGAAAAAGAGTAAATTAAGTCCAAAAGTTAGTAAGATGAAAGTCAATGAAGAGTGGAAATAAATGATATAAAGACTAAAACAATCAAAGAAAGTAAGAGGTGGTTATTTTCTTTAATTTTTATTTATTTTGAGAGAGAGAAAATGGGGAGGGGCAGAGAGAGAGGGAGACAGATCTGAAGTGGGCTCTGTGCTGACAGCAGGGAGCCTGATGGGAGACTCAAACCCACAAATCACGAGATCACAACTTGAGCTGAAGTTGGACACTTAACCAACTAAACCACTATGTGCCCCAAGAGGTGGTTATTTTAAAAGATAAACAAAACACAAAAGTTTGGTCAGATGTGGCAAGAAATAAAGAGAGCTCAAATAAGTAAAATGGAAATAAAAGAGATTTTACAAATACTACTACTAAATACAAAAGATCATAAGAGACTACTATAAACACTAATTAGCCAACAAACTGAAAAACTTAGAAAGAAAAAAATTCCACAACCTACCAAGTCTCTATCATGTAGAAATAGAATATTTGAACAGACTACTAACTAATAACAAGATTGAATCAGTAATCAACAACCTCCCAACAATGAGAAGTCCTTAACAAAATGGTTTCACTGATAAATTTCACAAAACATTTAAAGAAGTAAAGCCAATATTTTTCAAACTTAAAAAAAATATAGAAGAGGGGGGGAAATACTTCCAAACTCATTTCAGAAATCTAGCATTATCTTGATAAGAAAAACCATATGAGGACACTAAAAGAAAATTATTGGCCAACATCCCTAATAAACACAGATATAAAAATCATCAAGAAAATATTAGCAAACCAAATTCAACCATACATTAAAAGGAACACACACTATGATCAAGTGGAATTTTCTTCAGGGCTGCAAGGATGGTCTTACATCCACATATCAATCAATGCGATACAGATTAACAAAATGAAAGATAATGCATCTCAATAATGCAGAATAAGCATTTGACAAAATTCAACATTCACTAATGACAAAAAATCTCAACAAGTTGGGTATAGATAGAGGAAACATACCTCAACATAATAAAGACCACGTATAACAAGCTCACAACTAACATTATACTTCTGGGTGAAAGTTTGAAAGCCTTTCATCTAAGATCAAGAACAAGACAAGGATGCCCACTCTCACCACTTTTATTCAATACAGTGCTGAAAGTTCAAGTCAGAGCAATTAGACAAGAAAAAGGGGGGGAAAGGGATTCAGATCGGAAAGGAAGAAGTAAAACTGTTACTATTTTCAGATGACATGATATTATATATAGAAAAACCTGAAAACTCCACCAAAAACCTGTTAGAACTACACAAATTCAGTAAAGTTACATTATATAAAACCAATATTAAAAAGTTGCATTTCTACACACTAACAATGAACTATCAGAAAGAGAAATTAAGAAAAAAATCTTACTTGTAATTACATAAAAAAGAATAAAATATCCAAGAATAAATATAGCCAAGGAAGTGAAAGACCTATACACTGAAATCTATAAGACACTAACAAAATAAACTAAAGAAGATTAAATACATAGATATTTCATATTCATGGATTGGAATAATTAATAATCTTAAAATGTCCATAGTACACAAAAATTTTACAGATTCAATGCAATCTCTATCAAAATTACAATAGCATTTCTCACAAAGAAATACAACAAATAATTCTAAAATATGCATGGAACATGAAGAGCCCAAATAGCCAAAGCAATCTTGAGAAAGAACAAAGCTGGAGACATCATGCTTCCAGATTTCAAACTGTATAATAGTTCTAGAGTAATCAAAACAGTTTGGTATTAACATTAAAAAAAAAGACAGATAGACCATTGAATGGAATAGAGAGCTCAGAAGTTAACTCATGCAAACATGGCCAACTAAATTACAAAAAAAGGAACCAGGAATGGACAATGGGGAATGGATTGTTTCTTTAATAAATGGTGTTGGGAAAACTGGACAGCTACATGAAAAGAATGATCCTGAACCCCAATCTTATTCCATCCACAAAAATCAACAGAAAATAGCTTACCAATTTGAACATAAAATGCATAAATACTCCTAGAAGAAAACCTGTGCTTAATCTTCAAGACCTCAGTTTGGCAATGATTTTCTATTTGATTCCAAAAGCAAAGGCAACAAAAGCAAAAATCAACAAGGTGAGACTATATCAAACAATCAGGCTTCTTCACAGCAAAGGACACTGCCAAAAAAAAAAAAAAAGTCAGGGGAGCCTGGGTGGCTCAGTCGGTTAAGTCCCTGACTCTTTATTTTGACTCAGGTCATGATTGCACGGTTTGATCTCACAACCCTAAGATCTTGACCTTAGTGGAAACCAAGACTCAGACACTCAACTGACTGAGCCACCCAGGCGTCCCACAGCTTGAGTTTTTATTAGATACATAGGACACACTTACTTACTGTTAAAAGTTATTCAATTATATATAACTATTTCGTTACTAGAAGTTTATTTTACTTATAATCATTTTTCATTTTTGAGTTTTTAAATAATGAAGAAGCAAAAGGTAAATCAGTTAAAGGAGACACATGAAATGGTCAGATGGAAGTGCACCAGTATATAGTTAAATACATGTATGCAACAGAAAGCCATATCTCCAATTATACTTTGTGTGGAATAAAAAAATCTATAAAATTCAGATGAATTCTGAGCAACTTCTAAATTTCTTATGGAAGATGTATTTAATTAGGTTTTGTTTGAAATTTCCTCATTATGTGTCTGTGGAACTGTCAGTTCATTGCACTAAGATGAACAGAAATATTTAATTTAGAAGAGATTTTTCTTCCTTTCACAGAGTGATGATATTTATTTCCACTTATGTATTAGGATCCCCCAACTATCATGATTATTCTGGTGGATAAGAGATTATTTTATCAAGGGATTCCATTCGTGTTCCACCCTTGAGGTTCCAAATGGCTGCTGTAACCATGGCTTTCATACCCTAGTTTGTCTTGTCATTTGAGATGTTTATTTTTTATTTACTGCTTTTGTCCCCCACAAATGTGCTGTAAGACTACCTTTCAGAGATGAAAAGCAAGAGAACAGTGATAAATTATCTAAAACTACTTAAAATCTTAAATAAAATTATTAAACTTGTCAAACTTTTCTTCATCATACCAACATTGTACTATTTTGAAATAGTCTGTTTATCTCTTTGTCTTATCCAAGAAAACTCTGAATACTTTTGGATATACATATTTTTCCATAGCCTGTATGATGATTCCCAAAAGAATAGGTACTTGAAAAAATGTTTCTATGTACAAAAATATTGATAGAATTTCCTATATTAAGGAAGTATATGTCTTACTTGGCATTTTTAAAGATTTATTGCTAATTTATGACTAAGTTTTTCATAACAATAGAATATTAAATATTGCCACACTCTGAAAATTACTGAAGAAATTTCAGCCAATTTTTTTTCTTTTTTTAATATTATTTATTTATTTATTTTGAGAGAGAGAGTGAGACAGAGAGAGGGATGGACAAAGAGAGAGGAAGAGAGAGGTTTTCAAGCAGGTTCTGTGATGTCAGCACAGAGTCCAAGATGGGGCTCAATCTCACAAACCATGAAATCATGACCTGAGCTGAAATCAAGAGTCAGACAGTTCACCAACTGAACCACCCAGGCACCCCCAACCAATTTTGTATAATCTCTCATATAAGTGCTGTTATCTTCCATTCTTTATCTCTCCTTAAGAAAAGGCAAAATATTTAACAAAAACAATATAGAATATTAAGAATAAATAATAGCTCATATTGGCTTCCAAAGGAATTTTTTATCAATTTGTTTTAAACTAAAATTACACTGAGATATTTTGTCAGATTTTGATTATATCCTATCTTATCATTTCTGCTACTTTTAGCTCAACAAATCCTTTCCAGATCTTGAGTTCTGTGAAGAATTAGGTTTCGTGTTCTGTGAAGAAAACATTCTACCTCTTCCATGTTAGAATGGTTCCAGTGATCAGCTGGCATCCTTGATGATATATAAGTGCTTTTTTTTTGAGATTAAGCACTGGTTTTTACTGTTGGCTGAATCAAAATTAAAATATTAAAATATTGACTAATATCAATTTTAAAAAATAAAAATATGAAATTAAATTTTAAAAAACACATACAACTTCCATCACTACCATCCTAGATACTTTGATGAACTATTGCGTTGACTTGGAGAAGAGGTTCACTGACTTCTTAAATAGATTAATTTTCCCCCATATTAAGAACTATCATTTCAGAAGGGTTTTGCCTGAGAAATAACATCTGAGAAAAACATCTTCACACTCAATATCTATTCTGAAAGCTCTATCACAATATTTCCCTCCAACCTCTATTTAAAAAGAACCTTCCAGTATTATTTGTTTCATTCAGTTCCTGACCATCCAGCAGTTCCAACAATATCATTAACCACTGCCTCTACATTGGAGTGGATCTCTGCATTTTAGAATAAAGCACTTGGCCTTGCAGGGAAAGTGGACAACAATATGTGCCACCAGCGCTCCCTACCCTACTCTCCTTCTCAGTCACTTCTGTGTTCCTTTGTGATACTACCATCTTCAATTCCTGCTTGTGGAAAAATCAAATGCAAAACATTATGTAAACCGATAATCAGTCATTGCTGAATTCCAATACTAAGGTAAGTAATGACTCTAAAACAAGGAATATTTTCTAGTTACAGAGAACTGATATTTGTTCCAAATCCTAAGTAGCCTCCAGTGTAATTAAGGAATGACATAGGCTCTATAATGCATTTCAGTCAAAAATATCCATGAACCGTCATCTTGCTTTCTGGCTATAAATTCCCACTTTCCCTTACTGTATTTGGAGTGGAGCCCAATTTCTCTCCCCCATTGTGGAATACCTCCTGAATAAAGTTTGCCCTATTGTTCTTTAATAATGTTGAGAATAATGTTTTTCTACTAAGAAGATCTTTCCTCCTTTTCAAATGTCACCAGAAGATCTTGGTTTCCTATTCTTTCCCAATCAGATCTCTAAGTCTGAAACAAACAAAAACTTATGAAGTTATACATTAACCTCTGTTGTAATTCTCCAACACACAAGATTAGCAATGGCTCAGTTAATTGTAGCTGTGTAAGTCTTAGGGTTTTTGTTTGGTTTTGATATAAGAGCTCTTTTAAGAAAATTACAGAAACTTTTTGCCGATTTTTTGTCCATGCCTTAAGATGAAAATTTTAAAACATAAGTCTATTCTTTATCCAGGGTAAACAGAAGCAGACAGACATAGTCCTTATATTCCTCATGATCCCCTACTCACAGTAGTCTATTATTTCCTGTTATTTCAATAGGTACTTCATTCCAGATGAGCACAGTTGATTACATAAGGATCCCATGGTTTGAACATTGAATGCTGTGGCTTAATATGTCTCTTTACTGAAACTAGATCCTCACTACGTACAAAAGTAACAAGTAGAAAACCCATACCTATACCTATCCCTTAAATATTTATGATCTCAATTACTCTACTGATGAGTATTCTTAATTACAGATAACAGAATCCCTCTTGCTAGTTTTCAACTAAGGGAATTTAATGAAGGAAGTGTGTGTGTGTGTGTGTGTGTGTGTGTGTGTGTCTGTACATGCATGTGCATGTATAATACACATACCTAACTTTCCAGGATCATTGAAGAGGGCTGAAATCTCTGCAGCTTGCCTACAGAAATGAGATTTCAAAATAAAAGATAGACCTGTGCATCCCAATTCTGCAATCTGGTTTCCTGAATCAGGAAGCTCCTTCTATAATTTCGGACATGAGAACCATGCTGATCTCCCTATAATCAATAACAGCAAAATGACTGCCTTCTTGAATTCTCATCTCTGAACACTTTAGTTGTAAATCAAAGCCTGCACAAATGTATCCAACTAACACCTTAAAATTCTACCTTAAATATCAGATCCCAAATATCAGAATGCAAACTTCTGCATTTTAGAAATAATTTGAGAGGAAACTGAACAAGTTAATAAAGATCAGCTACACTTCTTTACTTGTGATTTTAGAGGTACAAGACAGTTTTCCAGTACCCAAATACTGTAACAATTTATATTTCCACTAGCAATATGTTAATATTCCCTTGTCCCACATTTTGTGTCATATGTTTCATTGTATAATGCTCAAAATCCTAGTGGCTATAAATTGATGCTAAACTAATCAATTGTTTCGTCACATACTTCTATTATAGATAACTTCAGCAAAAATTTTGTTATTTATAAAAGTTTAAAAATCTATTTGTCACAATTCACTGACTAATATAGTTCTTAAAAAGGTACTACTATGTGTGTGAACTTTTTAAACATATAATTTATCTATGAAATTGTTATGCTATTTTTCACTGCATTCTAAATTTTGATCTATTAAGTAGATAATATTTTTCTTTATATTTTTGTTTTAATTGCTCTATTAGTTAAAAATTATTAACTACTAGTTAATAATTATTATCAGTTAAATTAGTTAAAAATTATTAGTTAAAATTATTTGTTAAAAATTATTTACTCCTTCCATTTAGACTTGACAGACCAAGTTGAAATGAGAAAACATCCCTACTTTCCATTTTCCAAGACATGTAGATTTTGGTTAAAATATAACAATAAATACATAAGTGTAATTAACATCCAAAGAAAAATTTTGAAATTTCAGAATAAAAGGCCAATGGAGGCCAATGAAGAATATTGTTTAGGAAAGTGGACATTGGTGATAAACTATAGTTTTAAAGTCTGGCTTTTCACTAATCAGTTGTGAGAGGAGGGGACAGTTGCTCAGCTTCACTGAGTCTGGTTAGTTAACATAGAAAATGAAAATAGTATCTCCTGAAACTTTGTGAACACTTCCTGTTTCTAAACATTTATATTAAATGCTTTGCAGGGTACATTATTCATCTATCTTTTTCAGAGAAACTGACCACTTTCAACAAGTTTAACCTTTGGATAATTTGGAGACAAATGCTGTATGTTCATGAAGGACTTAATTTTCTTTCTTGGAACATAGATAATATACTTTCTAACCTGTCTTCTACCCATGTGAATTCTTATGACTGAGTTCTGGTCTAAGGACTGTAGGAGAAAATTATTTTGATCATGATCGTTTCCACTCTGTCCTGGGCTACATGACTGGCAATTAAAGATGTTATGTTACTGGAGATATACAATAAGAGATGCATGAATCTTAGAATTTATTACTTGGAGAAGAGCCACCAAAGGGAGCCATCTGACAAAAAATATTCACATAAGACTTGGTGTAAGTGGGAAATACAGCTTTGTTTTTTAGTCACTTGGATTTTGGGGTTTCATGTCATAACAGATGGTGTTTTTTATAGACAGAGAGATGTGCAGACCTGAAACTGGGTGTCAAAAATGATTGAAGAAGGGAGAGAGGCACATGACACTATTGGCCAAAAATTGTGTGCTGAGTTAGTCTGATTTCTGGTAAGAACTTTAGAAATGAAACACTGATGATCTAAATCACTCAGCAGAACTGAAAATAACTGTTTGTGTGGGTGCACCTGAAAATTTTTATAGGAGGGTTAATAAAACTCCTACAACTAAAACTGAAGTCCCTTACATTATCTTTATAATCCAAATATCTTTCAAATATATTAACTAACATTGATTTGAATGGATTTCTATACCTAGTACCTAATTTTCCTTAGGAAAAAAAAAAGAAGACTGTATTTCTCCATATTCGGTTATCAGAGCTTTGGTCATCTGTCTGCATACCATGCTAAGAGTCAGAAAATTCCTAGTCACAAGAAGAGCTGGATCCAGCTGCTTTAAAGAGAAAATGGGGGGCGCCTGGGTGGCTCAGTCGGTTAAGCATCCAGCATAGGCTCAGCTCATGATCTCGCGGTTCCTGGGTTCGAGCCCCATGTCGGGCTCTGTGCTGACAGCTAGCTCAGAGCCTGGAGCCTGCTTCTGATTCTGTGTCTCCCTCTCTCTCTGACCCTCCCCTGCTCGCACTGTCTCTCTCTGTCTCTCAAAAATAAAAAATATAAATAAATAAATAAGAAGAATTTTAAAAAATAAAGAGAAAATGGGCCCACTAAAAAAGATATCGTGTAGTTCCCAGAGAAGGCTGACAATGGAGGCCCTGAGGCAAAGTGGCTAGGAGCACGGCCCTGGGCACCACTCACAACTGGGCTGGTAATAATCCACAGCCGTCCTCACCAAGCACTGGAAGCGCACATCACTGTCAGTTCTGGGATGGAAACTAAGGTTCACAGCAGCAATTAGCCAGAACCACTGCTGGTGAAAATGTGTGGCTAAGTTCTGACAAATAAGATATGAAAAGAAGTGATGCTTGCCACTACATTTTAATACATCTAGTATAAAGACACAGGTCTGATCCAAACTGACTCCATGACAGGTTTGAAGTTTCCCTCTGACCTTGAAGGCCTAAGTGTCAGTTTCTCAGAATCATTAGACAATAGAAGGGCACTCATTGCCCAAGGAAGGAGGGACCACCCTTGTAACACCCAATCAGGAAAGGCCAGCTAACACCTTTAACATTTCTAAGGACAGGCCTAGAGATAGAAGCTATAGATGATCGCCTATTACTTAAGCTGGTCACGCCTTACGTGAGGGTCCTGGGCCCACTCTGTAACTGGTCAATACTCTAAATGTTGTGATTGGCTCCCACCAAAAGTAACAATATACAGTTAAGGTTACTGCCAATATTGATAGGCGATAGTGATTGGGTCACTGTACCTGTGTCACAATTTTCTGTAACTCCCCCTTCCCAGACCCAGAAAGGCCCTGCCCCACCTTTGTTAGGGGCTCTCAGCATGGATCACTGTGCTGGTAAAGTCTGTGAGCCTGAGCTTATAAACCCATAATAATAATAAAGCCCTTTGCTTTTGCATGCGTGACTCGGTCTCCCTGGCGGTTTCTGGTTTGGGGGATGATATTGGAAACTTGGGCATAACACTAGGAGCAACACAGATTTTCTTGTCTACACTTTCTCTTTCCTACTGGCTAGAACATGTTCCGTGGATAAGTCTTCTTTGACTCAGCAGAAAGACAGCTTAAAAAGGCAAGAAGACAACTTTTTACTTCTCCTTTACTTCAAACTGCCAGAAATCAGAAGTACATATACTGGTTGGAAAGTTTTTATACCAAGATGCTAGTTGCAACATTTTTGGGAAAAATGTAATTGAAAAATAAAGTACCCTATAATAAAGGTAGAATGGGTGAGATTCATCAGTAACAACTTTTACATAATAAAGACTTGTTCGTAAGCCCCTGCCCTAGGGAATTGCTTTAGAAGCTGAGAAGTCAATGATTTTATCTTATATAATAGGTGACAATGTCTTAAATATATGAAAAAAATATTCAAATGCTGAACCAAAAAAACCTCAAATATCTAAAATACTTCTTCTAAACAGTATTACCTACATCTGAATCTATAATCACCATTAAATTTATGAAGATTCTTAAATCTAACTTCATAGTGCTATTCTATATCCTTGACATAATACCTACTGTATCCTATACCTAATCAATATTTCTGATTAGTAATAAAAAAATTAACCTATGCACCTATTTACTCTCCAAATTCTATATCATTGCTCTTATAAAATTATTTCATGGTTCCTTATCATTCATCTTATGATTCATCTTATGTGTGTTTATATCATCAGTACTTTGATTAGAACACAGTAGTCATATCATAGACATGATTAATGAAATGAATGAACAGTATTTCCCAAGCTTTGTTTGTTATAGTAACATTTTTACTAATTCTATTTTATATTTTTATTGCTTTAAAAGACTGACAATTTTTTAATGCAAAGTATGGTTTTCGGAGTGATTTGGGCCTTGTATTTTTTAAAAAAAGAATATAATAAACCATCATAATAAATCAAAATATTTTTCACATTTTACAAATATAAACATGTATAACCCATACTTTTTTTTCTTTTTGGGGGGAGGCAAATACATCCAAATTAAAGTCCTGGTTTTAAGGTACATTGGTTATTTTATTTTTATATCTTCTAATGTTTACTTATTTTTGAGAGAGAGAGAGAGAGAGACAAAGAGAGAGAGAGATACAGAAACTGAAGCAGGCTCTAGGCTCTGAGCTGTCAGCATATAGCCTAATGTGAGACTCGAACTCTTGAACCACGAGATCATAACCTGAGCTGAAGTAGCACGCTTAACTGAGTACCCACGTATACCAAAGATACATGAGTTATTTTAATTAACTTAATTCTGTTTTTTGTTTTTTACTCAATGTATATTGTGATAGGAATTTATCAACATGATAACTTATCTTTCATTAAAATATATTCATCAAAACGTTTTCTGATTTCATAAACGGTATAAACACATGAAAAGGAGATGGTTGGAATTTTGATTTGGACTTAAAATCTATCTTGTATTGGTTTAATATATACAACTGCATACTATATGAAAGAAACATGTCCTATACAAGATGAAGATTTATGAAGATTTCTGGAGAAAGAAATACAGAAACATCATGTACTTCATGATAATTTCTGGTGCCAATTTCCTTCTTAACTACAAATGTCATTTATATATATATATATATATATATTCATTTATTTATTTATTTACTCATGTATATCACAAACACTGAAAATAGTAATAGATATTTGGGAAGATTCTGGGGACCTGTGGAGTGGTTCGAACATTACATCTAACTAAAAATGACTTTACATTTAAATTAGTTTTGCCCACCCACTTAATGGGGATTTGTAACCGATTCAGAGTCAGCAGAATGTCACATTTTGTTCTTTTTTTCTCTTTTTTGTCTGTTTTCTAATATTTAGCTTTTCCCTCTTGCCTTACACTGGGAACTTCAGTAAGTGTATAATAGTATCAGTAATATATTAAAATCATACAGACATACACATACATTTTAGGCACTACGCATTACAAGTAAAACCTAATTTAATTTTTATCAAAACCTTTTGGTATAGGTGTTACTATCATCTTTATACTGTAGATGGAGAGCTGAGTAGTAGAAAATCTAACACAAGTTTTGAATCTGAAATTTGTCTCCAAATTTCTGTCATTTCTTTTCAGAGGTATTGTTTATGTAGGGACTGGAAGAGCTTCTAGGGTCCTGGCTTTTGTTATGAACATATGATTGTTATAAAACTGGCTGCCCTCGTACATTTGAAATACTGTCTTAGACCTTACATTGAAAATTAAAAACTGTCTATTTAATTTTCTGTAGGTTCTAATTTGGATTGTAAGACTCCCTAGAATATAAGGGCAGGAGTATGTTTGCCATGTTTATTATTTGGTAGTTATGGTCTTTGATTGTTTATTTCAGTCATTACACACAGCAATAAACATTTATTGAATAAATACATGGGTGTATAATTAAGACATCTCAGTATAGATTTAGCTGATTTCTGACTCCAGGAATTTGGTTTCAATGTCAAAATCATTTGATCTGTAAGCTTTAGTGGATTGCAAAATTCAGAATTAAGGTGGGTCATTAAACACCCTACTAATACGAAGCTCATACATAAATCATACAGAATCTATACAATTATTGTAACTGAGAGTTGAAATGAGTATATACTACACTTATCCGTATTTAAAGCTCTTTTTTTGTTCAAAATAACATGCTAATATCTTATTTCCATTTCAGAAGCATAAGTATGAACACAAATATTCCATAATAATGTTATTTCAAGAAACTTATATAGAAATAAAATGATCAGTAATCAAATACATTTAAAATAATACTTCAGGAATTATATTATGCTGCCTTGAAGACTTCCAGATGGCAATATTTTGAAGACTCTATGTATCACTTTCTTATTAGCTTATGTTTTTGGTATTCTTAAAACATTGCACATTGGATTTCCATTTAGGAAATTAGCTAGCTTGAATTTATTCAAACATTATTTTATCTATTTCATTCTTTGAGCCAGTCATATGACACTAAGGTTTTAAGTCATCATCCAATATTAAGATTAATAGAGGAAAGGATCAAAGATCAAAGATCAGAAAAGTCTTGTTTCCATTTTTTTCTCCTAATTCAAAACTAATTCAGAAGAATATTGAACTTCTAATTGACAAAAAACAAAAACAACAACAACAACAAAAAACCGTTGTAATTAGTCTCATAGATTTTTCCCCAAGTTTGTTTACTCTCAGTTTCTATGTGAACTTCTCTGCCCTGGTTTCTTCGTGTTGGTGACCCTTAGATTTCTGAACTCAGCCCACTGCCTTTTTGCTCTTTCTGTTTTCACTGGAAAAGGTAAGCTATGTTATAATATGTTATATATACATATATACATGTGATAACATATATCACATATGTTATAATCTGGGCAATATTTAAATCTATTACTAGCTCAGTGGAAGACCTACTATAAAAAAATGCTTGGAAAATTCAGGCACATGTGAAAGCTTAATTATTTTTTAAGTTTATTTATTTCAAGAAACTTATATAGAAATAAATAAAGAGAGACGGACAGACAGAGAGACAGAGATAGAGAAAGCATGAGTGGGGAAGGGGGAGACAGAAAAGGAAAAGAGAATCCCAAGCAGGGATCAATCCCGTAAACAATGAGATCATGACCTGAGTGAAAATCAAGAGTCAGACCCTTAACCAACTGAGCCACCCAGGTGCCCCAATTATTCTAATTATTTGCAACCTCAAGGAAAATGTGTTCCTTCTCCTCTATTAGATTTTTACCAGCTTTTATATTATCTTCATGCCTTAAATCTGATTTCATTAAGCTTCTTTTTTTTTTTAACTCAGTGGTTTTCAACCGTTATCACCTCTCTACAGAACAAAGTACTTGAGAACACATCTGTCACAAAGACAAAAGTACTGTTGGCTTTTGGTAAACCAAAGCCAGATATCCTAAAATCCTCCAGGATAGTAGATAATAATAAACAAAGGATTACTGCTCCAAAAATGTCAATATTACCTGTTTCAGAAGCAATGTGGTATCCACAGTCTGTCCATCTAAAATCCTTTTTCTTTTACTTTTGCAGTATTTCATATATTTATTAATTTTTGATCCCTAATATCAATTGCTATTTCAATATCTCAGGAAATCTTGGCTATTCTACTGCGGTGTTTTCTGAAATGTTGTATGAATTAAATTATTCAGGTATTTACTGATCAAATATAAGTTCCTTGAATGTGCCAGACATTGTTCTAGGCACTGGGCACAGAGTAATGAATACGTCAGCCATAGTACATTGTAAAACAACCTCACTCTTGTGAGAGGAGACAAATGACATGAAAATAGACAAATTTGGTCAGAGAGTAAAAAGTAATATGTAAAAAATTCAAATATGATATGGTAGGAAGTAACTGGGAAACCAGGGGAAACTTTGGTGAGGATGGAAGCAATGGGAAGAATAACACCATTTGTATTGAAAAAATACAAACAATTGTATTGAATAAATAAGAGATAACTGCAGATGAAGCAGAGAGAAAAAGTTGGAAACTGAAATGTGGTGAAGTTGCCAGCTAGTCAGGAGGCGTATGCCATGGGCTGGTGTAAAGAGGGTCACTACACATCCCAGCATGCCCCAACTGAGGTTATAACTCTTATTTTGGTGTTAAAATCAATGGTTCCCCCTTTTACCCTCAGAAACTTTTACACAAGGAATTATATAATCATTCCGCTTACAGAATATGTCCAAAGGTTGGCATATAACATGCACAATAAGTTAATTGAGAATTTTTGGAAAGTTTTTAGCAATGGGCTGGCGTGACCTAATTTAAGCAACAACAGTAACAACACTGGCTGCTATGTGGCATTGTGTTGATGAGGAATGAAGAAAAGGAAAGGTGGAAAAGATCAGAAGATGAAAACCAAATAGAATATATTGCAAGAGTTCCAGTGAGAGCTCAAAATGGAATGCACAAGGGCTATGATGGTGAATATACAGCTAAATAAATAGAGTCCAAATCTGTGTAACAGGTAACCACTGTCTACAGTTATTTGCCTACAGTCTCCCACCATGCAAGTCCACCTGGCAAGATCAACTATACCAACCTTTCTAACAATCCAAATATATCCAACCCCTGCCCTTTTTATATTCCATTAGGATCCTGGAATTGGCAGCAACATAAACTCTAGAGAATCCAACTGAGTGTAAAAGAGAGCTGATGCCTGGATAACTCTGTGCCTTTTAGAGAGCATTTCTAGTTTTCACTTCACCATTGTTAATACTGACTTCCTTTTCTTTCTTGACATATTGGACTGTATAACACCTTTACTGTCTTTCACCTGCAAATATTTAAACTCTTTCCTCATCTATTCATTCTTTGGACTCAGCTCAAGTATTATCAACTCTAATTTGCCTTTTCTGAACTCTCAAGTTCACCAGTTCATGAATTCTTCAAGGTTATTAAGTAGCAAGTTGGTTAGAAATACACAGCGAGTCTTCCCTTCTGCCCTCATGGATTATCTGGTGTAATACTTATTGTGTAATTACAGACTTTTAGAATTGCATAATAATGATTACGATAACTCTGTAAAGCCTGGGTCACATAAAAGAATAGTAGGCAGGGAAGGAATTTTAATATATCTATAGCACACGATTATTTGAACCCGCTTCAAATTATAAATCATAACTTATATAACAATCTATCATCACAAACTATAATTAATGATTTATTAATATCAAAGGAACGGAAACCATTATAATATGTAATAGAATTCGTCTATCATTTGATGCATCTGCTTTTTCAATTTCTTAAAATTTTACAAAGGTTTTTATAAGTTATATCACATGACTAGTAATTATATATATATTACACTTTTGTGTGGAGAACTTTAGTTTCATCAGATTTTCAATCAATTTAGTAAAATAATAATTATAATATTAAGATTACACATATTACAGTTTTCAAATGAAGTGGTTTTTTTTAATATCCCATGTTTAAATGGCTCTTGTCAATATCTTAAAATTGAATTTGTATCTATTTTCTATTTGATTATTTTATATAACAAAGCAGCCATCTTTGTCAAACCAATCAGCCAAATCAGATTCATTTCTCTAGAAAATGTTTTTCATTTTCTCAATTCAAATAACATATTGGTATATACCTAAGAAATATTTTTAAAACCAAGATAAAAATTATGAAATACAATTTTTAAGTCATGAGCAACATCATTTGCAGGCAAGGTAATTAACTTTTCCATGTTTCAAATGAATTATAAAATAAGATGATACAAGTTTCTTGTCATATAAATTGCAATAGTCTAATATATGGTTAAAATGATGTTATTTACGAAGTAAGATGTAAGATAGATGAAAGGGAATTTTCCTGAGTTTGTATGGGTGGACAGCACTCTGATTCTGACATCTAAGTAGTAAGTAAGAACATGAATAAAATAGGAAATAAATCCATTCATTTTGTTCACGCTCACCATTAATTCCCCTGTATTTAATGAGAGAGAAAATTATATACTGCTAAAATCAAATAAAATAACAGCTGCTTCAGTATCAGTAAGTAGAATATAGAACATATTATAACAAAATAAATAAAATGAGAAATGACCATGATTGGAACAAAGACTTCATGAAACTACTACCTATTTCATTGAATTATGAACACTGTATCTGCAAGAAATCACATTTGTTTATTCAGTGCATCCTGAAACTTTTGGCGGTCCTGGGAAGCACTCCAGTGACATTTAAAAGAATTAGCATCATGAACAAACTTGGCTTTTTTTTTTTTCTCATAGTTTTCCTTTGCAGCCACTCACTCATCTTAATGATGAGTTGTGAGGAAGCTTTAAAATATTGCTTACCTTTAAACACTGCTTAATTATTTTGTCTTTTGATGTTTTCTGTGATTTGTTTTTAAAATTCTCTTCCTGAGGAGTCCTGGATTATTTGACAAAACCTGTTGAAAGATGGAAGAGGAGACATCACTTTCACTAACTTCTCTACAATATATTTGAATTTAAAATATCTCAACAAGTGCCCAAATACTCTGCTTTTAAAGCCTCATTAACTCAAACAAAAATATGTATGAAAAAAAAGCAAGGATATTTATGCTATAATAAATCATAAAAGGGACTTCCACAAAAACCAGTATTTCTAACTGACACTTTCTTTTGCATCCTAGGTGGTTTTACACCCAGGAACAATAATACATCAGAATAAAATTCAAGATAGCAAGAGAATGTATTTCATTTTTAAGTAGGAGTTTTAGAGAAAGGAATGTGAGAAAGGAGAACCTATGGACATTCATAGATCAATCCATAGATAGATCGATTTTAGTAAAGAGACCATAGGGAAATTACAGATGTGAAAATTTGTTTTTATAATATTATCTTTGTTCCCATGTCACTCTTGGAAAGGTTTCCCGTGAGCATATTCTAAAGACTGTGGTGTTGGAAATTTCAGCTAAGATAATTAGCATATTATTACAGGGATCTGAAACATTAATAGATATTAGCTAATTTATACTTATGACCCATATAAATACTGGGGTCAGGAGGGGCTAGGAAGTGTATTCAAAAACCTATTCATTAGCAAAAATTACTAATTTCCCACTCCAGATAAATTATTTTTAGGTTCTCTTCCAAAATCTTTGATAATTATTTAGTTGAGGTAAAGTATGTAACTAAGAATACTTTGTGTAACAGTTACACTTATTTAATAAACATTTAATAAATAGTTTTGAAAATTTATTATATTCCAGTCTTTATATTGGCCTCTACAGATAAAGTGGTGGCTAATCAGTAACTCCATTTTTGACTAGAGCACTGTATATTAGCAGAAGTAGACACAATCAATGCAGAGTGCAGGCCACTAAGATAGGATTAGCAGAAAGACCACTGGAAGGATAAATATCCCAATTCTGGACTGGAAAAAAGCTTTCTGAAGAAAATAGACACAAGGAGATCTCTGGATCATTAGTGTAAGAATTAGGGTAAACAAGAGAAATGCATAAGAGGATGCTAAGAAATAAAATCCACCTGTCATCATGTAGATTAGGTTTATTAGTCATATACATTGTTGATCTGAATTGTTTCAACACAGTTATTTCAATAGCCAATAGCTCTTTCCTAAATATCTTATTATTCTTATTATTTGGCATTCTTACTATGTACTGCTACATTGAAAATTTTATAAATATAGACTCACTGTCAACGAGACAGATGATATAGATGAGATAGAATTCTCAAATAAATAAGAGATCATTACAACTATTACTATTACAATTACAACCTAGTGACTGTAAAAAGTAGTTAATTAATCACGCAGAAAATATATCAATTCTGTTTGTGGGTATGCATGCCAACATGGGTGCGTGTATATATGTGTGGGTGTGGGTGTGAGTGTAAGTTAACACGGCAGTGGAAGGTAGAATTCCTCCTATCCAAATTAGGTGTTAAACTGGGAAAAATTTCAAAAGTAATCAAGTGATTTAAATATTTAAAATAATTCGAGGAATAGATGTGCACTAAGTTGTGAAACTAAATCTCAAATAAAAGGTGCTTGCTCACAGTTCATTGCTGATGTGGCAGATAGACCAGAGAATATGACTATAAGAAATAACCCCATAGAGGGGCGCCTGGGAGGCTCAGTCGGTAAGCGGTCGGCTTCGGCTCAGGTCATGATCTCACGGTTCGTGGGTTTGAGCCCTGCGTCGGGCTCTGTGCTGACAGCTAGCTCAGAGCCTGGAGCCTCCTTCAGATTTTGTATCTCCCTCTCTCTCTGACCCTCCTCTGCTCGCGCTGTCTCTCCAAAATAAATAAAAAACATAAAAAATTATAAAAAAGGAGAACCCCATAGAATGAAAGTTCAAGTAAGTCAGTATGATTGTGGTACACTGGTCCCAATTTTCAATCATGAGTTCAATCAGGCATTCAATCAACCGATACATGACTGATATTATTGTTCCTACTTTTTGTCCCAGTAAGCTCAAAACAATGAAAATGGTAAAACTATATCATGAGGCATGTGAATAACTTTATAACCCCAGATAATTGAGAAATTAGTAAGTTCTAGAAATAAGACATTTGGAATAATTCAACCCACACTATTAATGTGTTTCCAGCCTAGAAAGAAGTTATTTTATTTCAGTATACTTACTATGTTTATTATTGCAGATTAATCTTTAAAAGGATATGAAATGAGCATACTCAGAATATTAGGCATAATTGTAATTTGAAAGAGGGAATCAAAATTGTTAAGTTTGTGAGTTTAGGTTGCATAGTGTAATCAGGTATAAGATTTGTAAATGGCATTGGAATACTTAAGAGAACTTAATTTACTATATTTATTATTTTGACTTATTATATGTATATGTTTTGTTTAAATGCTAAGAAATGGTTTGCTTGGCAAATCTTAAGAATGTTCTATGAGGTATTAAAGTGCTTTAGAATATCACGTTAACTAGAAACAATAAAATGTTATGGTAATTTAATTAGCTAAATTTGTAAATGGAAAATGATTTAGGGGAATTTAATATTTTAACTTGTTCAATGGAATGTATATTAAATCACAAGGGGGAATAAACACAATTTGCATATTTAAACTGTAATCTTAAAATAATCTAGGTTTTCAATTTTATTATAAGGTTAATAAATTAAATTCTAATATACATATATAACCAAACTACAGTAGTCCTAAACAGACACATACTCACTCACATTTGACTTTGAAAACATGCTCCAAAATGTTAACTGTAACCAAAACAATTAGATCACAATGCAATCTACTAAATTCAGATTTTCTTTCCTTTAGTATGAGATATTTCTTATTTTAAATGGTGACCTTCCAAGTGAGAAGTTACATTAGATTACAGTTTTCTTTTTTCTGCTGGATAATTATTATTATTTAGAAATGCCATTTTCTAGAAATATATATGAAGCATGATCTATGCAACTCAAGGTATTTTTCATGTATCCATAAATAATTACTGAATATATAATGCTTTCCAGGATCCAGATGAGTGCTGGGAATCCAAAATGAATAAGAAGCCACATATTAGATCAATGCTTTTTTAAAGAATAAACTAGTACTTAGCATTCATTGAATACTCACTGTAAGCTAGGAAAAGGTCTGAGTTCTTGTGTTCCATTTCTCTCTAATTGCATTCTTATGAAGAAGGTATTATTAATCACACAGATAACAAAACTGAAACTTTGAGAGTTTCAGTTTCTTGCTCAGGGTCTTGCAGATAGAAACTAGTGGAATTAACATTCAAAATCTTACTCACTATTATTTTTGTGTTAAAATGGCCCACTTAGCGTGTCAAAATGGATAGTAAACTTTTGCGTAAATTAGTCTGAGTTAAATATCAATATAATGCATTTCTATACACTTTATGATTTTTAGATAACTTTTTAAATTTTTAACACCTTTGACAAATTATGAATTGATATAAAAAGAACCGCACATATTTAATATGTACAATTTGATGGGTTTAGATGTACAAAAATCCATAATACCGCAGTAGAGGGGATAGATATATCCATCACCTCCATGCCCTTCCAGTGTGTTTTTGTTCTTCTTGTGTTTGTTTTGGCAGGAAGAGCACTTAAAGTGAAATATACCATCTTAATTTTGAAATGTACAATAGTATATTGGTTACTCTAGGCAATATGTTTTATGGCATATATGTAGAAATTATTAATCTTGCATAACTGACACTTTTATCCACTGAACAATAACTTCCTATTTCTCCCATAAGTATTAGCAAAGTAAGTTGATAATAATAGGACAAGATTAAGAAAGACTAGGAGATTTTCTATCATTGTGTCCAGGTCCTAAGTAGCCTCTGCTTGCCTAAAATGGAATTTTTGAGCTTAAAAATATCACTTTCTTTTTATTATGACACACTAAGTGTATATAATCCACTAGAATGTGATTTTACAATTAAACAACATGAACTCTTTGCTGCTTTTGAGTTCTAGGCAACCTTACATTCGAAGTAATCTTGCAGAAATTATAAAGGTCATTTCCCTACAGATTTCACAGCATCTAATTTCTAACTTAGTCCATTAAAGTGAGCATCTTCAAAATCTGATCTTTCTTTTTAAGGTATCATCAAAAGAAAATGACATCAAATCTTATATTCCTTCTTAAGAACTCTTCCACTGAACATGGGAAAAGGGACAGATTCACAGTTACAACTAACTTCCATCTGTGACAGTTTTGGCTGGTAGACGAGAGCCAGAAAATTTGTCTTTATAAAGAACAGAAATGAAACACTCAACAAGACAGTGTGAGAGACTGACTACTCCGTCATCTGCACACTTACATGCTTACCAGGCCCAACTATGAAACCTAGTTGGTTTTTAGTTACCATTTTACATTATCTTTTACTTTTTGAGTCTCTTTTATGCGTTTTCATCTAGCGTCTTGCTTTCTTTTCCTTTAGGCCTTCCTTCCCGCTGGCCGGCCGGCCTGCCTTCCTTCCTTCCTTCCTTCCTTCCTTCTTTTCTTTCTTTTGTGTTTATATTCTTCTAACCTTATAAACAATTAATAAGTAATGAATCCTAGACAATTTTTTGAACCTTTAAATTCATAGAAGAAAAGAGAAAAAAGGCAGAAGACTGCAGAGCAGCATAATCAAATGTTGGGTTTTCGTGTTTGCTTCTAGAAGTTCTATGGTTTTAAGTGTCTTTAAGTACTTAATCCATTTTGAGTTGACCTTTGTAAATGGTGTACAATAGATCCAATTCCATTCTTTTGCATGTGTATATTCTTTCTCGTTACCCTTTGTTGAAGAGACTGTCTTTTCACCATTCAATATTCTTGGCCACCCTACCAAAGATAATTTGGCTATATATGCGTGGGTTTATTTCTGAGGTTTCCAATGTATTCCATTAATCTTTATGTCTGCTTCTATGTCTACATCATACTGTACTAGTTACTGCACCTTTGTAAAACATTTTTGCCATCAGGAAGTATGATGTCTTCAGCTTTGTTCTTTCTCAAGGCTCCTTTGGCTATTCTGGTTATTTTGTGTTTCCATAGTAATTTAAATATTTTCCCCATATCTTTAAAAAACGTCATTGCGATTTTAAAATCTGTAGATCATTTTTGCATAGTATAAAGATTCACTAATATTAAGCCTTCTAACCCATGAACATGAGATATCTGTCTTTCCATTTATTTGCATGTTCATTAATTTCTTTCATCCATGATTTGTAGTTTTTAGTAGATAAGTCTTTTACATGCCTGGTGAAGTTTATCTCTAAGTATTTTATTCTTTTGATGTTCATATAAATGCAATTTTCTTAATTTCTGTTCCAGATAATTCAGTGTTAGGGTATAGAAATGCAACTTATTTTTTCTTGTTATTGTTGATTTTATTTTATTTTATTTTGTGTTGTTGTTGTTGATCTTAAATCCTGAAATTATACTGAATTTGTTTATTATAACAGCTTTCCTGGTGGAGTGTTTACCATTTTTTTATATATTAGACCATATCTGGCACCAAAGATAAATTATTTCTTCTTATCAGTTTGAATGCCTATCATTTCTTTTCCTTGATTAATTGCTCTGGCGAGGACTTCAGTATTATGTAAAATAAAAGTAGCAAGAAGGGCACCTGGGTGACTCAGTTGGTTGAGCGTCTGACTTCAGCTCAGGTCATTATCTTGCAGTTCAAGAGTTTGAACCCTGCGTTGGGCTCTGTGCTGACAGCTCAGAGACTGGAGCCTGCTGCAGATTCTGTGTCTCCCTCTCTCTTGGTCTTCCCCTGCTCACATTCCCCCCCCCTCAAAAATAAAGATTCAAAAAATAATTTTTTAAAAAACGTAGCAAGAGTGGACATCATTGTCTTGCTACCAACCTTACTAAAAGAAAATTCAGTTTTTTACTGTTGAGTATGACATTAGCTGTGGGATTGTCATGAGGTACTTTGCTTCTATACTTAGCTTAAGTGTTGTTATCATGAAAAGATATTGAATGCATTTTTATGTATCGAGATAATAATATGACCTTTATTTTTCTTTCTGATAATATGCTGTATAACAGTTATTGATATACATAAGTTGAGCCATTTTGCATCCCAAGAATAAATCCCACTTGTTCATGATTATATGATCCTTTTAATAGGCTGTTGAATTTGGTTTGCAAGTATTTTGTTAAGGATTTTGGCATCTATGTTCATAAGGAATACTAGACTAAATTTTCTTTTCCTGTGGTATCTTTGTGTGGTTTTAGCATCTGGATAATGCTGGGTTTGTAAAGTGAATTGGAAGAGTTCCCTCTTCATCAAATTTTTTGAAGAATTTGAGAAGGATTGGTTTTACTTCTTTTCCTATGTTTGATAATCACCAGAGAAGCCATCTAGTCCTGGGTTTTTCTTTGTTGGGAAGGTTTTAATTATTGATTCAATCTCTTTACTCATTATTAGCCTGTTTGATTTTCTATTTCTTTATTGTTCGATGGTAAGTTGTATGTTTCTAGGAATTTATTAATTTCTTCTAGGTTATCCAATTTATTAGCATAGAGTTTTTATAATGAAATTATATCAAATGTTTCCCAAACACAAAGTTATGAAACTGGAAGTTAATAACTGTTAATCAAAAATAAGGCAAAATGTAAAATTAATAAATATGTGGAAACCAAACAATACATTCAAATAACAAATAGTCAAAGGAAAACTCAAAAATGAAATCAGAAAACATTGTGATACAAAGAAAATGAAAATACAAATACTAAGACACAGGATACAGCAAAAAAGCAATAAGAATTTATACCAACAAACACCTACATTAAAAAGGCCAATCTCAAATAAACAAACTAATTTTATATATAATGAATTAGAAAAAAGGATGAACAATTAAGACTAAAGTTAGCCAAAAGAAGATAATAATACAGGGGTACCTGGGTGGCTCAGTCAGTTAAGTGTCCAGCTTCAGCTCAGGTCATGATAAAACAGGTTGTGGGTTCGAGCTCTGTGTCAGGCTCCATGCTGAAAGCTACCTCAAAGCCTAGAGCCCGTTTTCAGATTCTGTGTCTCCCTCTCTCTCTGACCCTCCCCTGCCCACGCTGTCTCTCTCTCTCTCTCCAAAACAAATAAAACATTAAAAAAATTTTTTTAAAAAATCAGTAGGTCTTGGATTTACACCTTGGGTTGAGGGGTGGCTTGGGTGGCCCAGTTGGTTGAATATCTGACTTTGGCTCAGGACATGATCTGAGGGTTCTTGAGTTCGAACTCTGGGTCCAGCTCTGAGCTGACAGCTCAGTTTGTTAGGCACTTCCACTAGGCAATGGAAATCTCGATCACTTAAATTATTCAAGATTCTTGAACATTAACAACAACAAGGACAACAACAATAAACCAGAGCAGCATTAGAATCTGAAATGCTTAGTCCTTTTCTTTTGCAAAAATCATTGCCAAACTGTTCCCCCGGGAACAAACCCAACTCCTTAAATATAAAATGTGTCTTTCTCAACTCTTTTACTCTACCATCTAAATTCAGGTAGTAAGAGAAAAAAAATTCACTAAAGATTTATGCAGTGAAACAACACACTTTAATGGCTTTTGAGCTTAGTCATTGATTTCTAAATTCACTATACAACTGGCATTTCTCTTTTGGTTAGATTAATCTTAAATCAAATGATGAATATTCATACTCTCTTGCCACTTCAGCTGAGATAAAGCTCACACGGAAAAAAACCTGAAAATGGTAGAAACTGAGAGCCTGTAAATATCATATATGTAAATATATGTATACATACATATGCTCATGTATATGTATATATTTGATTAGATTACATTAGTTATCATTAAAGTCTCCAAACATAGAAGAGGTTTTTTACAAAGTTCTTTAACTCTAACAAGCAGGTCATGCAGTTTGTTGCATTGCTCCATTCTGACAAAACTGAGTGGTAGGGAGGGATACCCACTGCCCTCTGTTTTCAGTTACTGCTGTCCATTTGTATGTCTTCTTTGGAAAAATGTCTATTCCAGTCCTTTGTCTATTTATTAATTAGGATGTTTACTGCTTTTGATCTGTTTGAGTTGTTTGTATATTTTGTATATTAATTCTTTACTGGGTATGTATTTTACAAATATTTTTGCCCATTCCACAGGTTGCCTTTTCATTTTGTTGATGATTGCCTTGGATGTGCAGAAGCTTTTTAGTTTAGAGTTCTGTTTGTTTGTTTTTGATTTTGTTACCTCTGCCTTTTGGTGTTAAAGCCCCAAAAAGTCATTGCCAAGACCTATGTCAAGGCTTAACAATCACAAGTCTTTTTCTAGGACTTACATTTGTAGGTCTTATGTTCAAGTCTTCAGTCATTTTAAGTTGAGTTGTGTGTATTGTGTAAGACTAAGTTGAGAGGATAACCTACAGTTTTACTGCTTTTGCGGGGGGATCAATATCATAAAAGAGTACAGTCACGTAAAACATAAAAACATAATATTGGCGCTGACACTGTAATTTTAAAATAATTATACAAGGAGCCATTAACTGAGGAAGCTCAGAACCTTGAAAGTCTATATAAGCAAACAGGAACCTAAGCTATAGTCCACTGTAAACGTAGCCCTGTCCTAAAAAAAAGGAGATCTAAGAACAGCAAATCTCAAACAGGCAAAAAGTCATTCCCAAGTAAGGCAACCGCTTAACCTAGAGCCAATCAAATCATTTCCTTGCCTTGCTTCTGCATGTGCTCTAGAAAAGCCTTGCTCCCAGCCCCTGCTGGAGTGCTTTGGGTTTAGTGCTGCCTGATTCGAATCTACATTGGCTCAAAAAAAATCTTAAAAATGTTTATTTGCCTCATTTTATTTTTTAATAGTTTAGTAGACCCAATTGATTAGATCACACAGTATGACACATTTTTTTGGAGGGGGGGGGTCCAGAAAAATGTAATATTGTTAAGGATTTAAAATATTATAATATACTGTGTCCTAATAACTGTTTTAAATATATCAAAGAAAAAGTGCACTCTGTTTGGATTAGAACACGCAGGATTTGCCAGAGTACTATTTGAAGAGAAATGCTTCTTTCTAAAAATGCAGTGATGTTGAAAATAAAATGATGCCAAACAAAATACAACAAAACAACCATAAAAATTAAAATAAAGCCTAGGTAATTTTTGTATCATAAAAGTAGTAATCACATGTGTTTAAATAATAAGAAAAATATCACATATTTGTAAAATAAAAAAATATTAAAGTGGAAAAAGAAACATAAATATAACTAAAGAATAAATTCCAAATATATAAGTACAACTGAAAATAACGAAATATAAATCAGTAATCAAAATTAAATTATAAGAGTTAGAAACAAAAAAGAAAGAAGTCAAAATTAAAATGACTAATCTAATGAACACGAATATGGACTCAGAACTAATACAAACTATATTTATAATTCTCTCTAATTATTCTATATAATGTCTATAGGAATAGAACATTTGCTACTTTGTAGTAGATTACAGTAAAGTCTGAAAATTCCCACAAAATCAACAGTCTATGAACAAAGCCTGATATGATTAAATATCACTGATTAAAAATTAAAAAAAAAAAGAAATTCAGAAAATTTGTGCATAGCCTTTGGGTTAAAGTGGAAATCAGGATGATATTAAATCACAAACAAGAATAATAACAGTAACAACAGATTGTGGACCGTATAATTCAATATTTATTGCAAAAAAGTTGTTAATATATGTTAATCAAAAAAATACAAAGTGAAAGGCATTAATACTATTAAAAAAATTAATGCCATTACTTTTTCTCTCCAAGGAAGAAAATAAAAATAGGGATAAGGAAAAGATAAATCAAACAAAGAATGAACTATAAAGCAATATTAAAACACGAAAACAAGGGCTGTCTCATTAAAAATAACTGGATGAGAACAATGATAATAATAGCAGGATTCTTACAGGAGCTGGTAAGAAAAATGTGGAGACTTTCCAAAAAATAAAATGTGATATGTCAGAGTTCTACAAGTTCAGACAAGGTAGGTACAAAAAAAAAAAAAACCCAAAAAAACAAAAAAAACTTAAAATGAATTATAAATAAACACACACCAATAAAAATTTAAAAGCATAGTTCAAAATTAATTTCCACAGAATGTTAAATTTGGCCAAAAAGAGACAGCGAACTTCAATTTACAGATAATACCTAAAGAAATGGAAAATCTTCATCCCATAAAAGAGACTATCTAAAATATCATTATGGTAAGTTCTACCAAATTTATACTTTGAAGAAGGAAAACATATTCCTATCTGATATGGATTGTTCCAGAGACGAGATGATTGAAAGCTACTGAGCTCATTTTATGGTGGTAGCAAAAGACTTGATTTTGAAACTAGGTAAAACCGATAGAAAGAAAGATACAGGTCACTCATCTAATTCTCTATTCAGCACAGTTACTATAATCCACTTGATTCATTTGGTTACAGTTTAAAAAACTGGAGCATGACCCATGGCACAAGATTGTAGTTATGTATTGTTTTGACAGATATTCAACATGCTTAGAATTTTTTAAATTAGAGTAAATCGCTTAGAAAAATCGCTTTTATGTAGTCAGATGCATTTTTATTATCTTTTATATCATATTTTCTCTATGTATATTTAGTTTTGTCATTGGCTAATGGGGAACTAGAATAGAAATAATCACAATGGAGAATCATTTATTATTCATGTTAATAAAGATGCAATTTCCTAAGAGTATTCTGGTATCATTTTTTCCACTAATTTCTATTACCTTTACTTTATAATTTACATACTTATTGGGTTTAATAATAGTAAATTTTAAACTAGTTTTTTATTTTAAAAATGTTGACTCTGTTTTCAAAAACTGGTATTTTTTCTGTTATAACTTGGAGCAAAGTCCTAACAAGCAACAACTAAAACAAAACCCTTTCCCTGCTGGAAAAATAATACTAATAATTGTGACATTTTAGTTATTAATGTAAATGTCTCTGTTGTCAGATAAAATCCTTTGAAAAATATTTGAACACACATAAGAACTTCCTGAGCAAAAGTATAAACTTTTAAGTGTGAGAAAACATATATTAAAGAGTGACAACAGAGGGGGGAAAGTACATTCAGATTAACACCAATTTATATACTGACAATCTCACTTTGCTCAATTTTAATTAATATTCAGAAAGTGTCCATTCCCTAGTCTGGCCTGGCACAGGAATTGAGTCAAGCAAGTCCATATAGTCCAATTTCTCCTTCGAGCCTCGTTGAATGCACGCAACACTCATTACTTCAGCAAATCATGTGTGTCTTCACTTGAAGCAAACACATCCTTTAGATATCAGCAGTTTTCATTTTCTCATTAGCCAGGCAATAGCTAAAGGAGAACCTTACTCTGCCATGAAATTCCATTTTCCTGTACTGACACTGACATTGGAAAGATCGTCTATGCAGTTTTTAAAGATTTTTTAAGCAAGTTTTTGCATCACGTTTGTGTTCAGCAGATGTGGACATATTCTCTGGCCTGCCAATCTCCTTCTCTGTGGAAATTCTCCAATCCACTGGACACATTAGAGTGACATTTTGAACACACAAAATGAATCGCATTAGTCTCCCATCTACAGACTTTCTCTACTTGATTAATTTTAATTTAATCTGCCATTATGAAGACAAATAACTTTAAAATTGCTCTCCTACCTTTAAAAGGCACGGCCCCCCAGATCTCTGCAGCCCTGTGTTGCAACAACATCCATCCCCTGCCCCACGCCCCTTTATATTTTCTCCAGTTCTGGGGCTTCGCTGTATGTGCTGTTATGTGATGGGCTGTGTCCAGCTACGGAAATGCAGCTTTACTGCACAGGTTTTCCAGGGCGCATCTTCTTTACATAGGCTTTGCAACCGTTCAGTTATCTCTCTTTCACAAGCCTATATTCTCCATATGGATTAGAGATTACGTCCGTTTTAGCTTGCCATTTTATTTTAGTGACAGAGATGGTATCTGTTGCACTGTATTGTTTGATAAAATTGTTAAATGTGGAGTGAATATAGTTTTATCAGTTGAATTTAGTCAGGGAGACAGTTTTCCTTCTAGAATGGCCCTTGGTGGGGCACCTGGGTGGCTCAGTCGGTTAAGCGTCTGACTTCAGCTCAGGTCATGATCTCACAGTCCATGGGTTTGAGCCCAGCATTAGGCTCTGGGCTGACAGCTCAGAGCCTGGAGCCTGCTTCAGATTCTGTGTCTCCCTCTCTTTCTCTGCCTCTTACCCCCTCACTCTCTGTCTCTGTCTCTCAAAATAAAATGAAGACATAAAAAAATAAAAAATAAAATAAAATGGCCCTTAGCCAAAAAGCATCTTATTTAGTGCCTAAAGAATATATATTTTGACTCTGATTATCATTTTAAATATGTAAGACTCAAAATCTACCTTTTAATTCTTGCCAATATTATACTTTTTTTTAATTGTGAATATTCAAGTCAGATCATAGTTCTGTGCCTTCAATAATTGTTTACTTGCTCAGCTCCTATCTTTCCTAAGGAGTTTACTTTCTTTTCATTAGAGTGTAAAAAACAAATAAAACATTACTAATTAATATGCTGTAAGTCTATACATGACCTATTTGAGGAGGGGGGAGTTTGCTGCTAACTTTGCTTTGCTTAGAAAAAAAAAAACACACTGAACAGTGATAAAGTCTACAGTGGTGGTAATTTTCCTGATTTTGAAAGGAGATAGTTTAAATAACACAATAGTAAAAATATATGTAGTGTTTAAAAATGTTATTCAAAAACAAAAGTTCTTTTAAAAACTTTAAATGTGAAAAAATTAAAAACATAATATAAAGTAAACAAAGTCATAATCTGTTCCTATAACAAAAAACACTTTTAAACATCAATGAGGTAATTTAGATATAGGACACTTTTGCATAATGAAATAATGTTGTTTAAGCCTTTTCTAATGCAGTTGAGTCTTATACCTCTCCATATCTATCTATCTATCTATAATCTATTTTTTATCTATATAAAGCCTATATATCTTTGTCAAAGTTCTCATAAAAGATTAACCTACATTTACATTCCAGTTCAGTTTAGTGTATCTTTGTGTCAATTACTTAAGCTCTCTTGGCCTCAGTTCCCTCTTGTGGAAAGTGAAGATAATACCTCTACTAACTTACAACTTTTGGAGTTATGCAGTGATATCTCAGATACACTGGATGCTCAGTATCAGACCACTGTAATAAAGTGAATATTGCAATAAGGTGAGTCAAGTGAATTTTTAGGTTTTCTGGTACATAGAAAACTTATGTTTACATTACACTGTAGTGTATCAAGTGTGCAACACCATTGCCTCTAAAAAAAACCAATGTGCATACCTTAACTGAAAAATACTTTATGGCTAAAAAATGCTAACCATCATTTGAACTTTCAGTGAGTTGTAATTCTGATCACAGATACTATAATAAATACATTAATTGGTGAAAAATTTCAAAATATTACAAAAATCACCAAAATGGTACACAGAAATATGACGTGAGCAAAAGCTATTAGAAAAATAAGGCTGATGCAGGGCTCAAACCCACGAACCATGAGATTGTGACCTGAGCCGAAGCCAGGTGTTCAACCGACTGAGCCACCCAGATGCCCCTACTTCTGCCATAATAAACAATAAAACATTACCATCTGGTTAAAACTACTACATAGTACAAGCATTTTCCCATAGGCTACACAATCAAGACCTAAAAATTTTGTGTGTTCTTTTAATTCTATTGAGATTCGCACTTCACACCTCTTTAATTCATTTTTTTTATGAATCACTAGATCCCCTAAGTTCTTTCTATTAATTATAAAGCCCACATGTACTCTTAGACTTTTCACACCTTCAGTATAAAAATTATAGAGTGCTTCTAATGATGATAAAACTAATAAAAACTCTACATACTGATCAAAAATTTTGGGGTATGAAATAAATGATGTAAGTGCTAAAAATACATTGTCTTACTGCTTAGGTTATTTCACCTTTTTTTAAGTTTGTTTATTTATTTTGAGAGAGAGAGAGAGAGAGCACGTGACTCAGACAGGGACAGAGAGAGAGAGGGAGAGAATCCCAAGCACGCTCCATGATATCAGCGTGGAGCCAAATGTGGGCTGGATCCCATGAACCAGGAGATCATGACCTGAGCCAAAATCAAGAGTTGGATCCTCAACTGACTGAGCCACCCAGGCCCCCCAAGGTATTGCACTTTATTCATGAATAAAGTTTTTTTGTCTTTATTTGATTTGAATCTCCCTGAACATTGAGGGAAAGAAGAGTCAAGGTCATTTCTAGCCTTGTTCTTCTATAATCTTTAGAAAAGAATAATTTCAATATAAAATCTGGAATTTCACATACATGATCCAATAATTAGACCCCAAATTATATGCCTTCTCATTTTGTATTATTTTATATAAAATATTAATGTTATAAAATTATTACATTAGTTTCTCTGTCAATAGATTTTCTGCTATTATGTATTGACAATTTAGCAAAGATAGCCCCTTCATTAAATATCATACTATTTCATTATTTCTTATTCTTGTGAAAGGAATATCTGTACCAGAAATAAAATGGCAACCTAATACTAACACCTAAAGTGACCACTCACAGAGTAAATACAGAATGTGACATTGCAATCTTTGGACACATCTAATTGATGTTAATATCAAAGAAGATAAAATTCAGCTTGCATAAGTTGAAATGTGTTTGACATATAGCTTTTAACTAAGATATTTTAAAGTGCTTGAATGACAGAAATATACCCAATACTTCCTAAGATCTATGTTTTCTTTTATGTCTTTATCAGTCCCTATTATTATAACATGAGCTTAAGGATCCAAATTTAAAAGTATTATAAAAAATTCCCAAGAAATGTATACAAACATTATTTCAATATTCTGTTTGCATACATATGTATAAACACATAGAAGTCATTATGGTATATAGGCCTAATAAAAATTTTCAATACAAGGATGCATAAAATTCTATTTTAAACATAAAAATATATGAAACTGTCCTATAAATTTTATTCAACAATTATCAGTTGCCAAAAACATTTACTATAAATAGTTAGTGTAATGCCCAAGATTTTAATATCACCCCAAAACCAGAAACCGCCAGGGAAACCGAGTCACGCATGCAAAGGCAAAGGGCTTTTACTACGGATTCAAACTCGGACTCACAGCCTTCACCAACGCAGTGGATCCGTACTGTGAGCCCCGAGCAAGGGCTGAGCAGGGTTTTTATGGGGTTTGGAAAGGGGGAGTTACAAGAAATTGTGACATAGGTACAGTGACCCAATCATAATGGTACAACAGTATTGGCAGCAGCTCTAACCATACACACTGTTCAGAGCGTCCATTACTTTTGGCGGGACCCAATTACAACATTTAGGGTATCTTTGAAATTAACCAATTACAGAGCAAGTTCAGGGTCTTGTTTGGTGACTATGGGGTTAACTTTAACACTAGGTAACAGGGTCCTATCTAAAGTTCCCTTCTGCAGGCCTTACCCTTAGGAATGTGGGGTGAGGTAGCTGGACTTTCCTGATTGGATACCCCCGGGCAATGTATGACTGCCAAATGGCCATATGGTTGCCAAATGGCCAAATGGTTCCGGAGAGACTGACTTTAGACCTTTTAGCTTAGAGGGGGATCTCTATCAAGGAGTCTGTTAGGTCCAGCCTTACACTAGTAAATCAGAAATCAGAAATTGAAAATAAATCTCATGTGCAGATGAAGTTAAATTACCTAAACCAATATCCTCATAAATGTCCATTTAGTTACTTCAAATTAAAGTTATTTTCCCCAAGCTTATTTTTTATACCATAAATCAATATTATATATCCTTAGTTGCTTTTGTCTTTACTATAATTGTCTTAGCTTTCTGAATTGGTCAAAACTTTCTAATCTGCATATTTCTTTCTTTGCCTAAAATCTTCTTTTTTCCTGCTGTTATATTCCTTGAGGACATTAGCCCGGACGAGTCAATTGTTTCAAGTTGCAGCTTAACACTACTTTTCTTGTCTCCCTCAGCCCGCTCATACTTTTCTCCTTAAAAATTTCTTATGGTCATGGACAGAAGCACTATCTCCTGTCAGCCTAAGTAAGAGACCCATGGAGAATGTATTTACATTTTAGGCTACCAGGATCTCATTCTTGGTTAGACGATATTTGAGATGCTGCTAGAAGGAAGCCATTCCATAGTGAGGGTTTCCCCCTGGAAGGGAGCATAATGAGTTCTAAGGAAGGTAACATTTACTCTACACACAAGTATAGAGGCTGATTTCTGCAACTTGTTTGGGAAATCTAAAGATATGAGTCCAGCAGGAGGTTTTACTGATATATATTAAGGAGAGAGGGCAGAGTTTGTTAAAGTTATACACTGACCTTTTGATAGAACCAAGGTGAGGTAGTTTTATGAGAAAGGGGGTCATGGTTATTTATGTTTCCTCTCCAACTTCAGGCATCTGCATTGTTTGCCTCAAGTGTAATTTCTTGTGACTGTTCATTTGCTTTTGAATGCTCTTGAGGAATGCCCTTCAGGTAAGGATAACTGCTCTTCTGGTCTGAAAAAACTTTAAATTAGGTGAAACAAAGGCTAGTGCCCTGTGTCAGTTCTTCAGTTAACCTCCAGACAGATCTAAACTAATACAATTGCTTCTTGAAAACAAGGACTACTCTGTTTCTTCCCAAACAGTAACCCAGGTCCCACACTGGAGATGCTGGCTGCCATGTGAAAACTGCCACTGCCCTGGGCTGAGGGGAGCAGAGAGCAAGTAAGAACCTCATCAAGCCTTCTGTATTATTTTTAAATCTAATTGCTGTAAACTTCTATTTTCTAGATTCTGATAAAATTTTTTGACAGTTTTTGTTCCTTTTTTTCATTGTTTTTGTGTCCAAACAGGTCCTTAGAACTAATACATTGCCACCTTTGCTGATATGACCCCATTGATTTTTAGTGTACCACCTTTAACTATTTTTTTTATTTTTTAGAGCAATGTTTAATGGCTTTTAAGATGTATTCAATTTTTTTATATCTTGTATTTTCTCTATATTGCTTATTATATTTCACTAATAGTTTGGATTTTGAATCTACATTCTTTTTTTCAAGTTTATTTGTTTATTTTGAAAGAAAGAGAGTGAGCAAGATAGGGGGTAGGGTCAGAGAGAGGGAGAAAGAGAGAATCCCAAGTAGGTTCCTCATGTGGCTGGAAACAATGAATCTTGAAATCATGATGTGAGGAGAAATCAAGAGTCTGATTTCTCTTGAATGAGCCATCCGGGCATCCCTGAATCTACATTCTTTAGTGAGATTACCCTGTAAATATTGGTTGTTATATTATCTTTGTTGAGATTTCACCAATCAATATAATGCCTTCATACAATATGATCAGGTTGGTTGTGTTTCTTTATTTTCTATCTTCTAGAATGGTTTGGGTAAGATTAAAAATATTTCTTCCTGAATATATGGTAGAATTCAGTAGTAAAGCAATGTGGAACTGCAGTATTCTACTTTGTTTTATTGATGAGAGAAATTATAAGCAATAAACTTTATTTAATACTTATGTCTATTAGTCTGAGTTGGGAGATTATCTCTTCAGACAAGATTTGCCAGAACTTGCTCTAAAAAAGTCAACTTCCAACATGAACCTCAAGACACTACATTTAGTTTTTGGTTCATAAGTCACTTAACCATTAACATAGATTAAAATGTAGCCTTATATCATAGTCAAACATGGGCACAAGTCACCATGCATGGATCTCTCTGTGCATTGTGTTTGAAGACGTGCGTGAGGATAGTGCATATTTATTTTAATCTAATTTTTTCTTTAAACACAGAGCCAAGACTTTAGTTACTATTCCCTTTCCCTCAACTTGTGCTGTCTATGGATAGTTAAGATTCTTCCCACATTAAAAAAAAAAAGATTCTTCTCACATAACACACATAACACATCAGATGACTTCAAGACAATTACAGCTTGTGCTACCAATTTAGCTTCCTTTTCTCCCTACCCACCCATGGATATTCCTACAATATTCCTATATCTCATGAAAACTAAAAACTATTCATTTAAGAAGATTGTTTTTCATCCAGACTTCTACATTACTTTTAATTTGAATCTTATGAGTTTTAGAAAATATAGCCTATAATTTCTAGAATAAGAAACCATACTATTTTACCAGTACTAGTTAGCTAATAACTTCTTAGAATTTTATATGAATGTTTATAATTGACATTTTTCTATATTCTTATTTTTTGTGCTTTGTAAATCCATTTAGTAATTACTGTATCGACACCTGGCTGGCTTAGTAGGTTAAGCGTTGGACTTAGGCTCACTCAGATCATGATCTTGCGAGTTCAAGCCTCACATCAGGCTCTGTGTTGTCAGCGTGGAGTGTGGAGCCCACTTATGATTTTGTCTCTCTCTCTGCCCTTTCCTTGCTTGTTATCTGTCTCTTTCAAAATTAAATAAACATTAAAAAATTTAAAAAATCAATGTTATTGAACGAATTGAACAAACATTCTTTTGTTACGTTTTCACTTATCTCTTAAAATGTATTTTCTGATACTTGGAATTTTACTATTTGGATCTAGAACAATTCGTGTAGGAAATTATTTAGATGTATTTCAAATGTAATTACTAGTCTATTATTCATAATATCTTGAGAAATCAGCAACCTTAGTAACATTTCCCTGGAGGAACAGCTGTTGTTAACGATTACACCTGTGACCCCCACGTGGGGTTTAAGGCAATTGCCACAATGGGTAGAATCTCCCTGAACCACAATTAACTGCTAAATGCCCAAATTTACTGATCTTGTCCCCACAGAAACTCTATTAACATGCCCAATGTACTGCTCCTCCTTTCCAAGGGCAATTATCCCTTGACTGCATTCACCAAATACAACAGATTAAAGAAGAGATGAGCCGGCAAATTTGCATCCAGGAACAATTACTTGTTGTTGTAATTTTTTTATGCATATAATTTATTGTCCAATTGGCTTACATACAATACCCAGTGCTCATCCCAACAAGTGCCCTCCTCAATGCCTATCACCCATTTTCCCTCCCCCTCACCGCCCCAACCACCCTTAGTTTGTTCTCTAAGTGTCTCTTGTGGTTTGCTTCCCTCCCTCCCTATTTGTATCTATTTTTCCCCTTTCCTTCCCCCATGGTCTTCTGTTAAGTTTCTCAAGTTTCACATATGAGTGAAAATGTATGGTATCTGCCCTTCTCTGATTGATTTATTTAACTTAGCATAATACCTTACAGTTCCATCATGTTGCTACCATCCATTAGTGGCTATTGTTGAAAGCACTGCTATAAACATTGGTGTACATGTGCCCCTATGCATCAGCACTCCTGTATCCCTTGGGTAAATTCCTAAAAGTGCTATTGCTGGCTCATAGGGTTGTTCTATTTTTAATTTTTTGAGGAACTTCTGCACTGTTTTTCAGAGTTGCTGTGCCAGTTTGCATTCCCATTAACGGTGCAAGAGGGTGCCCGTTTCTCCACATCCTTGCCGGCATCTATAGTCTCCTGAATTGTTCATTTTAGCCACTCTGACAAGTATGAGGTGATAACTCAGTGTGGCTTTGATTTCTTTCCCTGATGATAAATGACATTGAGTATCATTTCATGTGTCTGTTGGCCATATGGAAGTCTTCCTTGCAAAAATGTGTCTATTCATGTCTTCTGCCCATTTCTTCACTGAATTATTTATTTTTTAGGTGTTGAGTTTGGTCGAGTTTGGATACTAGCCCTTTATCAGATATGTCATTTGCAAATATCATTTCCCATACCATAGGTTACCTTTTAGTTTTGTTCGTTGTTTCTTTTGCACTGCAGAAGTTTTTATCTTGATGAAGTCCTAGTAGTTCATTTTTGCTTTTAATTCCCTTGCTTTTGGTGATGTGTTGAGTAAGAAATTGCTGAGGCCGAGGCTAAAGAGGTTGTTGCCTGCTTTATCCTCTAGGGTTTTGATGGTTTCTGTCTCACATCTAGGCCTTTCATTCATTTTGAGTTTATTTTGGTGTATGCTGTAAGAAGGTGGTCCAGTTTCATTCTTCTACATGTTGCTGTCCAGTCCTCCCAGAATGATTTGCTAAAGAGACTGCCTTTTTTCCATTGGATACTCTTTCCTGCTTTGTCAAAGATTAGTTGGCCATATATTTGTGGGTCCAATTCTGGGTTCTCTATTCTATTCCATTGGTCTATGTGTCTGTTTTTGTACCAATACCATACTGTCTTGATGATGACAGCTTTGTAGTAGAGGCTAAAGTCTGGGATTGTGATGCTTCCCACTTTGGGGTTCTTCCTCAACATCACTTTGGCTATTTGGCATCTTTTGTGGTTCCATACAAATTTTAGGATTGTTTGCTCTAGCTTTGAGAGGAATGCTGGTGCAGTTTTGATTGGGATTGCATTGAATTGTAGATTACTTTATGTAGTGTTGTCATTTTAACAATATTTATTTTTCTAATACATAAGCATGGAAATTTTTTCCCACTTCTTTGTGTCTTCTTCAATTTCCTTCATTAGCTTTCTGTAGTTTTCATTATACAGATTTTTTACATCTTTGGTTAGATTTATTCCTAGGTATTTTATGGTTGTTGGTGCAATTGTAAGTGGGATCAGATTCTTTATTTCCAGGAACATTTATTTGATAGAGCCTTTGTTTGTCTCATCTAGTGCTAGGTCTCTGCTGTTCTTCCTGGAAATTTTCCATTTTTCCCTTAGTTCAGATTGTTTTCTTTCTTTACAGAGAGATGTGCCCCTACTCTCAAATCTCTATATTTATCCCACCTTTTACCGTGTGTGTGTGTGTGTGTGTGTGTGTGTGTGTGTGTGTGTATACCATATTCCTCCGATTCGTATCTATTTACATGACTGGGGTTTGAAAGAGAGCATACTAAAGAATTGGTAAATTTTCCTTAAATGATCAATATTTTACTGAGGCTAATCATTAAAATGTGTAAATGAGAGATTTGATGGGGCCCCCAGATTATGAAATACACTTATTTTCAGCATGTGATTTTTTTTTTTGTTTTAATTCTCTCTAGTTCATCTGTATTTCTTTGAGAATTTTAGTTGGAAAGAGCTTGGAAATCTGACAGGATTAAACTTTCACATATTTTTTTTTTACTCTCTAACTGGCAAGATCAGAAATGCCATGAAAAGAAGACTATCGCACAGGATATTTTCTACTTCGGCTGGCTTCTGAACTCATGCAGAAACAGCCAGACACATGCATACATAAAATCACATTCTCAAAAGTTGAAAGGAAAAATAGAGTTTGGGGAGGGAGAGCTGCATTCAATTATCTTTAAAGCTTTGTCCATATGTTCAAAAATTAATTGATCTAAGAGACAAATAACACCTGGTAACTTAATCTTTTTTTCACTTACAAGAGGGCTAACAAAGGGGACCGAATATATTTTACAACTTCTGTTTAGGTTGTCTATTGTGAAAATATCCAAACGGACTCAAATTTTAGATAAAATCAAATTAAAATTTTAACTGTGAATGCCTAGTAAGATAACCAGTTCACAAGTTAATTTAGCTTTTAAAAACTAAAATATGTACATAGAGAGATAACATAATACCAACATATTATTTAACTACTCACCTCATTTCATTTTATTTTACTCTAGGCACAATTAAGCCTAGATAGCATAGTTCATGTGTTTTATGGAGCGTTGAACTGGTAGCATATGACAGAATCATGACCATTACTGCTGCAGCTTCTGACAGAGTGGGAAGATAATAGGCCAATCTTCTCTCTCAATGACTCCTGCCTGACCAAAGAAGATGAGGTAGTAGAGGAATTGAATCATTTTAAAAGAGGCATTTGTGCAGAATGGAGACTGAACTATCAATTGAGTTGTACTTGACAGAAAATGGCACTTTTGCCTTTGGGCATCTTTTTAAGAGTAAGAACAAAGTTATATTTAATACCTTCTTGATTTCATGCAATGAACATGGAATTTTCCTCCACGTATATCAGAATAAATGGTATCTTGGTGACAGTGTTATTATCATAGATAACTTCATAGAAAACAGAGACTATAACTGAATTTAAGCTAATTTCCTGGAATTGAATTTTCTTATATGAAGGTAATACAGCTGAAAAGACACAGAGGAATTTCTACAACACTGAATTACAAAGACATAGAAAAATACTTAAATTCTTATGTAATATTTAAAATACATGTCAATTAAGCTCTCCATTCTTGTTAATGATGAAAATACAGAGGCTTTCTTTCTATGAATCAGAAAATATCATTAATGCTATTTATGTGCCTATTGTATTCCTATTTTTGAGTATAAAAATTAAAAGCTGTTTCTACATATTCTGATTAACCATAAAATAAGATAAATAACCTATATTACATTTTTTGTTTTTCTATTGTTTTGGAATTGTATTGACTTTACTAAATTTCCCATTGTCTCAGCTTTCTGTTTTTTTAAATAAATAGAATATTATCTAATCTTTTATTTTTTCAATTTTAATTAAATAATATTTATGACAAGAATTATAAACATATATGTCACAAATTGTAATAGGATATAGTGAGTTGATAGTAATTGTTTAACGGTTTTAATCATTTTGGTTATAGATGATTTTGTAAGATTTAATAGATGGAGGCAGAGATGGGAGGAAAAAGAGACCATGTTATGGAGCCAAGAAGGCCTTTATTGGAGTCTGCAATTCCCGGGCTAGGTTCCATGACTCTGGAGCGGGGAGTCAGGGAAGTCGCGCCTGGTATGGGACAGCAAGGTATTTTATGGGTGCAGGAGTTCCGGTTTTGAGCTCAGGTGGGCCGATAGCCAAGTAGGGGTATCTTTGGACGGTGGCAGGATTCAATTGGCTGTCCACTTCAGTGGGGAGGGGGATGCTGGAATTCCATGGTGAGGCGTTACAGTTTGAGACAGTCCAGATTGAGAGTGGGGGTGGTCAGTCCTGGTGGTGCATGGATCTGTTATCTGACCTGCAATAAAATGGCCGCTGGTGCTTTTCAAATGGCTCGGGTCATCCCAGGTTTGCAGGTGGGGGTTGTCAGTGCTCGCAGCTCTCCACAGCAAAGTGGCCGCTCAGTTGCCTTCCCATGGCAACTCTTACAGATTTCAGGTTATGTTATGATAAATTCTATTAAGCATAAGGCTAACTTACACATAACGAGTGAAGTTTTTTCTAAGTCAGTGAAAATATTATTGGTTATAAAACTAAAATATTCCAAAATAAGATTTTTCATAACAAAATAATATAGGAGTTAATCTGATATCTATTCCGTGACTGTTGAACTCATTTATATATATATGAGGGCATGAAATGTATGTGTGTGTGTGTGTGTGTGTGTGTGTGTAAATATGTGTGTATATATTGATACTATGGGTTCATAAGTAAAGGATAAATAAATGTATACATGTTTTTTTTTAATTTTAAATCCCTTTAAGACAAGTTAACTCGTCATTATAGTCCTTGAGTTAAGCCATTTCTTTGTGCAGAGAGATTTGGTAAGCCTTGAATTTACTAGTTTAAGTGATCTGAGATTTGGAAAAAATACAGTAAAGATCAAGGGTATGAAAAATGTTTCAATCTGAAAGTGTTTTGTCAGTATCCATGAAAGATGCATAGTATTCAGGGTTCTGTAAAAGGTGAACGCTTGTGTCTCTCATGTGTGGTAAAGCTTCAAAAGCATATATAAGCCTTTGGAGGATAAACATCAAGGGCTATACTTGAAAATAACTGAGATGAGCCACTGCCATCATGGACAGAATCACTGTGACCAGGTATCATGGTGGTCTGTCTAGAGTAGCAAAGATGAAAAAGAACCAGTGAGAGAGACTTGTAGGAAGCAATTGTGATTGAATCCCTCACACTTCCTTTTTCTGGTAATGCATATATTTCAGAGAAGAATGAGCAGGGAACAAATTGACAGTGTCCTTTTTGCCGATCTACCAGTATCGGGTAGAGTTATGCTTAATTTTACATTCCAAGAGAAGTAATCTTTACAATAACAACATTCTTCCTTATTTCAGTTACACTAGGTTCATAGGAAAAATTAATCCTCCCTTTAAGAGGATCTGTAATCTTTCTCCAGTTTCTTCTATTCTCATTTTGATCATGATATATTACTTATTTTACCTTCATTCTCTTTTGGTGTTTCTTTTTAGTAACAGAAACTTAAACATAAGCTATAAACATCTCATGTTTTCAATTCATCTCAAGGGCTGGATTCTGAAATTCTTTCATTTTCTAGGTTTTTTTTTTCTTTTTAATTGGGCCTGGCTGTTCAACTATAAAGATTAAAGCACACACTATCTTGGCAGGATATATTCAATGAGCTGAATTGAAAAAATCTGCAGCCAAGAATTCTTTTTTTTTAAGTTTACTTATTTATTTTCAGAGAGAGAGAGAGAGAAAGAGAGAGAGAGAGAGAGAGAGAGAGAGAGAGAGAGAGAGAGAGAGAAAGAGAAGCCCAAGCAGGCTCCCTGCTGTCAGCACAAAGTTGGAAACAGGGCTTGACCTTTCAAACCATGATATCATGACCTGAGCTGAAGTCAAGAGTTGGACCCTTAACTGACTAAGCCACCCAGATGCCTCCAATAATTCTTTATCCAGTTAGGATATCATTCAAAATAGAAGGAGAGACAGAGTTTCCCAGACAAACGAAAACTAAAGGAGTTCATGACCACTACATGAGCCCTTCAAGAAATTTAAGGAAGACTCTTTGAGTGGAGAAAAAAGAAAACAAAACAAAGAAGACCAAAAAGAACAAAGATTAGAAAGGAGCAGAGAATTTCATCAGAAACATCCAACTCTACAGGCAACACAATGGCACTAAATTTATTTCTTTCAATAATCACTTTATTGCGTTAAAGTTTACAATCAAATGACATAGAATATTAGAATGGACAAAACAAACAATAACAACAACAAAAAGACCCATCTATATGCTGCCTATAAGAATCTTTTTTAAGACCTAAAGACACTTGTAGATTAAAAGTCAGGGAATGGAGAACCATCTATCATGCTAATATGGACATCAAAAGAAAGCCAGAGTAGCCATACTAATATCAGACAAAATAGATTTTAAAACAAAGTCTGTAACAAGAAATAAAGAAGGGCATTATACCATAATTAAGGGGTCTTTCCACCAATAAGATCTAACAATTTATGCCTCCAACTTGCAGGTACCCAGTTAATCACAAACATAAAATCATTGATAATAATACCATAATAGTAGGAGACTTTAATATCCCACTTAAGGCAATCGGTAGACCACCTAAGCAGAAAATCAACAAGGAAACAATGGCTTTGAATGACACATTGGACCAGAAGGACATAACAGATATATTCAGAACATTTCATCCTAAAACAGCAAAATACACATTGTTCCTGAGTGCACATGGAACATTCTCTAGAAGAGCTCACATATTGGATCACAAATCAACCCTCAACAAATACCAAAAGATCAACATCATAGCATGCATATTTTCAGATCACAATACTACAAAACTTGAAATCAACTAACAAAAAATATTTTGTAAAATCACAAATATTTGGAGATTAAATAATATTCTATTAAAGAATGAATGGGTTAACCAAGAAATTTCATTGGAAGCCAATGAAATTGAGAACATGATAGTCCAAAACCTTTGGGATGCAGCAGAAGTGGTCATAAGAGGGAAGTGCATAGCAATCTAGGCTTTCATAAAGAAGGAAGAAAAGTCTCAGATATACAACCTAACCTTACACCTAAAGTAGCTGGAGGAGCGCCTGGGTGACTCAGTCAGTTAAGTGTATGATTTTGGCTCAGGTCATGGTCTTACGGTTCGTGGGTTTGAGCTCCACATCAGGTGCTGTGTTGTCAGTATAGAGTCTGCTTCTGATTCACTTCCCCACCTCCAACCTCCGCACACACTCTCTTTCCCTCTCTAAAAAAATAAAATAAAAAATAAATAAAGAAGCTGGAAAAGCAACAGCAAATAAAACCCCAAACCAGCAGAAGTCAGGCAATAGAAGAGATGAGAACAAAAATCAATGATATCAAAATTAAAAAAAAAAAAGTAGAACAGATCAATGAAACTAGGAGCTGGTTCTGTGAAAGAATTAACATAATTAATGACCCCACAGCCAGATTTATCAAAAAGAAAAAATAGGGGTGCCTGGGTGGCTCAGTCGGTTAAGCATCCAACTTCGGCTCAGGTCATGATCTAACAATCCGTGGGTTTGAGCCCCACCTCAGGCTGTGTGCTGACAGCTCAGAGCCTGAAGCTTGCGTCATATTCTGTATCTCCCTCTCTCTCTGCCCCTCAATAATAATAAAATAATAAATATTATATAATAATATATATAATAAATAAAAACATTTTTAAAAGGTAAAATAAAAGGACTCAAATAAATCTATGAATGAAAAAGATCACAGCAATCACTTCATAAATACAAATAATAATAAGAGAATATTATGAGCAATTATATGCCAACAAATGTGGCAATCTGGAATAAATGGATAAATTCCTAGAAGCATATAAATTTAAAAAAATGAAACAGGAAGAAATATGATTTTTGAACCGACCTATAATTAGTAAAGAAATGGAATCAGTAATCAAAAATCTCCCAACAAACAAGAGTACAAGGCTGATGGCTTCTCAGGGGAATTCTACCAAACATGTAAAGAAGAATTAATACCTACTCTTTTTAAAAAAAAAATTTTTGTCTTTATTTTGAGAGACAGAGAGAGAGAGAGAGAGAGTGAGTTGGAGGGGGGCAGAGAGAGAGGGAGACACAGAATCTGAAGCAGGCTCCAGGCTCTGAGCTGTCAGCACACAGCCTGACGTGGGGCTCAAACCCACGGATTGTTAGGTCATGACCTGAGCTGAAGTTGGATGCTTAACTGACTGAGCCACCCAGACACCACTAATGCCCACTCTTTTGAGGCTGTTCCAAAAAACAGAAATGGAAAGAAAACCTCAAACTCATTTTATGAGGCCAGCATTACCTTGATTCCAAAACCAGGCAACAACCCCACTGAAAAGAAGAATTCCCAATTTCTCTGATGAACATAGATGCAAAAGTTCTCAACAAGACACTGGCAAATTGAATTCAACAATACATTAAAAGAATTATTCATCACCATCAAGTGGGATTTATTCCTGGACTGCAGGTCTGGTGTAATATGTGTAAATCAATTCACTCAACGTGATACTTCAAATAATTAAAGAAAGGTTAAGAACCACATGATTCTTTCAGTAGATGCAGCAAAAACATTTGACAAACTATAGCATCCTTTCTTGGTAAAAACTCTAAACAAAGTAGGGATAAAAGGAAATACCTCAAGAACATAAAGACCATATAATGAAAGACCCACAGCTAATATCATCCTCCATGGGGGGAAAAACTGAAAACTTTCCCCCTAAGGTCAGAAACATGACAAGGTTGTCCATTCTCACCACGGTTGTTCAATACAGCAGTGGAAGTCCTATCCTCAGCAATCAGACAACAAAAGGAAAAGTCATCCAAATCAGCAAAGAATAAGTCAAACTTTCACTTTTTGCATATGACATGATATGCTATGTGGAAAACCCAAATGACTCCCCCCCCCCCAAAAAAAAAGTAATAGCCTGCTAGAACTGATACACAGGCCAAATGACTGATCCACAAAGTCACAGGAATCAATGTACAGGAATCAGTTGCATTTTAGACCCCAATAATAATGCAGCAGAAAGAGAAATCAGGAAATTGATTCCATTTGCAATTGTACTAAAACCCAAAAAATACCTAGTAGTACCTAACCAAAGAGGTAAAAGATCCATATGCTGAAGATTATAGAAAGTTTATGAAATAAATTGAAGAAGACAGCTCAAATAAATGGAAAAAAATGTACCATGCTCATGGTTTGGAAGAACAAATATTGGTAAAATATCAACATTACCCAAGAAATCTATATTTTCAATGCAATCACTATTAAAATAACACTAGCATTCTTCACAGAGCTAAAATAAATAATTCTAAAATATGTGTGGAACCACAATAGATCCCAAATAGCCAATATAATGTTGAAAAAGAAAACCAAAGCTGGAGGCATCACAATTCTGGACTTCAAGATATATTACAAGGCGATAATCATCAAGACAGTATGGCACTACAAATGGACCTTGAGGGTGTCATGCTAAACAAAATAAGTCAGGCGGAGAAGGACAGATACCATAGGTTTGCACTGATAGGTCTAAGACCACTTTATTACACCATACAAAAAAATAAACTCAAAACGTATGGAAAGGCCTAAATGTGAGACAGGAAACCATCAAAATACTAGAGGAAAACACAGGCAGTAACATCTGTGACATTGGCCATAGCAATATCTTACTAGATATGTTTCCTGAGGAAAGGGAAACAAAAGAAAAAATAAACTATTGAGACTTCATCAAGACAAAAAGCTTCTGCACAGTGATAGAAACAGTAAAACCAAAGACAATTGACTGAATAGGAAAAGATATTTGGACAATATCTGAAAAAGGTTTAGTATCCACAAGATATAAAGAACTTATAAAACTCAACACCCCAAAAATAAATAATCCAGTTAACAAATAGGCAGAAGTCATGTTTCGACATTTTTCCAAGGAAGGCATCCACTCAGATGGCTAACAGACGCATGAAAAGATGCTCAACACCACTCATCATTAGGGAAAATACAAATCAAACCATGATAAGATACCACCTCACATCTGTTACAATGGCTAAAATTACACAGGAAACAACAGATGTTGGCAAGGATGTGGATAAAAGGGAACCCTGTTATGCTGTTGGTGAGGATGCTAGCTGGTACAGCTATTTTGGAAAATAGTGTGGAGTTTCCTCAGAAAGTTAAAGATAGAACTACAATCCAGCAACTGCACTACTAGGTATTTTTCCAAAGGTTATAAAAATGCTGATTCAAAGGGGCACATGTGTCCCAATGTTCATAACAGTGTTAGCAACAACAGCCAAATTATGGAAAGAGCCTAAATGTCCATCAACTGATGAATGAATAGAGAAGATGTATATATATATTATATATATATATATATATATATATATATACATACACACACACACACACACACACACACACACATATATATATATATATAAACAATGGAGTATTACTCAGCCATAATGAGGAATACAATCTTGTCATTTGTAACAACGTGGATGGAACTAGAATGTATTATGCTAAGTGAAATAAGTCATTCAGAGAAAGACAAATATATTTCAATCATATGTGGAATTTTAGAAACTGAAGGTTGCTGGAGGGGTGTTAGGTAGGGGGCTGTACTAAATGGTGATGGGTATTAAGAGGAGCAGTTGTTAGGATGAGCACTGGGTGTCATATGAAAGTGATGAACGACTAAATTCTCCTGACACCATTATTACAGTATATGTTAACTATGTTGGTTAAAAAAAAAAAAGAGCACACACTATCTCATGATGTCTTTTTATTCTAGTCTGTTATTAAATGTGTTTATTTCACATTCCTTGCATATTCTATAAATGGCTTTAATTATATATATATATATATATATATATATATATATATATATATATATATATATATATATAATGTGGTTCCCTGTTAATTTGTTAATTGGTTAACAACTGTTAATTTGGTTCCCTGTGTATTTTCATAGTCCTTTGCAACTATCATGGAGGATTAATCTAATAACAGATTAGCCCCCAAATCCCTTTACTTTTATCCTTTATTGTAGTGTAGTCAGTTTATAAATTATCATATGGCTTATTTATATACCTGGACCTAAACTCTTTTCTTTCCAATTTAAGACTCATAATGTATCAGATTTTCCATATTGACAAATATAACATTTCAGTTCCGCAATCATTCATTTTGCCAAAATGTACTGAAAGCTATTTCTCCTTTTGGCATTAAAAGTTAATTAACCAATGTATGCAGCTGTTCGGATTTTAAAGCACATGTAATGTCAACTGAGTCAGAAAGTTATAGAAATTTTAAAGGCTTTATAGAAAAAATTCATAACTCACTCATCAATTGCTTTGAATTCTTATAGATTTATTCCCAAATTGAATGGTCTCTTTATAAATTATTCTAAGTATCTATCTCTTGATATTTCAAATTATTCCACTTGTCTATCTTCTGTGAGGATAGAAAATTATCAGGCATTATTTAACTCCCACTGTGCTACTTAACATCTAAGTCATTCTTTAGAGGTAGGCTAAGAGATATTTTATAGAGAAACAGAGATAGAGATAGATAAATGATAGATAATATATATTATACATATATTATATTTATACATACATATATCGCATACAAAACATTAGAATAATTGAGGAAACTATCCAATAGCATGATTCAGAATTGAAAAATAATGTAGTAAAAGAAGAGAATTTATCCTTCCACTGAGTCAGTTCCATCTGAGTATGCAGTTCTCATTTGGGAGCCTTTAATTACACTATGCATCATGATTGACAATGAAAGGGGAAAATCTGTTTCGAATAAAACTCTGGATGGGTGTGAAAAACATTCTAAACATTGTGGCAATAACCTGCACTCAAATAGGATTAGAGTTTTAATATTCCTTTATTGAGAAATTCAAATTTGATAGACTTATTCTTTCTGATGTACAAAAGATATAAGCAATATTAGATATTATTCCTGATGGACTATAGTTATTAGAAAATCTGCACTTTGGTTAATAGCAAAGAAGGATGATGGTCTTGCATAAATTTATGACATGAAACATCAGAATTACAGAAAAAAATGCATTTTCAATTTTAAGCACAAGACCAAGCAAAACAAAAGTTCTGGAAAGATCAATGCCTAATTAGTAAACTAAGGAGCAAATCAATTACTTTATATAGAAATGTTGAAAATCTATGTAAAGTTTTGCTAAGAGAGACTTTTTATATATTTTTATAATTCCTTTTCCAAAACTTAAATCCCAAAAGCTTTGGAAGTAAACATAGTCATGTAATCCTTTAGTGGATTATGTGAATTAGCATGAGGTTATTCATTATCTTTATGCATTTTATTGTAACTACATGTACATTTTGTTGAAAATATGTTAATTTAAAATTTTCTCCAAATCTTTTGGATTATATGTATTCATTAACTTCATAAACTTGAGAATTTTGAAATCTGTAAGACATCTGCTTGGAAAGGTTTCTGATAAGGAATTGTAGACACAGACACCAACAAACTAATTTATCGATCTACTATCTATTTTGCAATAGTTTATTTGTTTAAAAATAACTAAACATCTCTATGATATAAATTTAACTACATTAGACTTCATATGTTAAATTTCTCTATATCCCAATAAGCTGGCATTGAATATAAAACTTTCTGCCCATTTTTACGAGACCAGTCACTTTGCCAAAATGGTGCTGGTGTATGCTGATGTCCTTGCCAAGTATTAATTGGGCTTCATTTCACTCTTAGACATGTCATGATTCTGATTATGAATTACATGCCTTTCTCTTCCCTCCAGTCTTCTACCCTCTTCATTCTCTCATGGTTTCCCTACCTCCCCATTCCTAGTGCTGGGGAAGCTCCACCCTTCTTTCAGGATGCCCTATATCCAGTAAGCAGTTTAGGATGGCCTGGATGTATGACTACCTGTGGGGGAGGGGTTCCAATGTCAATTCATACGTTAAATACAAGCAAATTTGCCTGTTGTTCTTTTTAACACACACGCAAAAATTAAATATGAACTCATATATTTTAGCACCACAGTGGATCATTGTAAGAACTTCATGGATTCCTTTTCAGTCTGGGACACAGGGACTAGACTGTGCCAAGTGGAAGAAGCAAGTGGGCAAAGAAGCAGTGGGGTTGACATTGTGTGCGTAAAAATGGGCTGATTTCTGGTTTTCTTTCAGATATGATTGCTCCTTATATGTTCTATAGCACATTTTAGAGTGATTTTATCAAACAGTAGCTTCAGCTTTATAATAAGTTGTATTACAAGTGTTGAGCATAGGTAAAGCAAATTTCCCTTGTAGGTCAGTTTGGTATGGAACTAGACATCTAGTCACCTTCTACTTGACTCTCTATCTAAACATGTGTGGAGATTTTATGATGTATTTAGACTCTAAAGACATACATGTTCAGCTGCCTGCCTATTTCCCAACAGTTTTCATTTCCTTATAGTGATTGTTAAACTTTATATTGTATTTTTTTTAAAAGTGCTAGGCAAAATAATTTACTTTTACTAAGATTATTATGGTGATAAGATTTTGTTTTATTATATCACAAGTATTTTTCTTACATCAAGACAGTCTTGACTATTAACAGTATTTGTTAATTATTTCAGTTTTTTTAAAAATTTGTTATGAAATAACTTGATGCTATATAGAGATAACATTTCACTAAAGCAAATAAAATTACTTTCTTCTCTAAAACTTCACAAACTGACTGCCTTTCCCCAGAACAACTTAAAATCAACCTTCTTTGGGCAAATACATGCTGTTTACTTCTGTTCTATTTCAACCTGATCAAGTGTAACAGATGTATTGCTAATATGGATCTGGAGAAAAGCCCTTAACAGATTTGAGTCAACAGATGAGCAGTCAGGGAAAGTTTAGAAATTATATAATCAACAATATCATCATAACCTTTAGAAACATCATTTACCAATTATATCACTTTGTGACTTCTTCTGAAGTTATTACAAAGTAACTTTATGTATATATGAAATAAATAGCACTCACATAAATAGAGAAGTTTTTAAAATGAATTATTTACTTAACTTTTTCCTCAAGAAAATTTTATTTAATAGGACACTACTTAGGCTCTTTTATTTTCATATATTTGTAAAATCTACCTTGTTAAAAATCATGGCCTCCTTAAAATATATCATTCATTTGTGACACAGGCTAAAACTCTTTAGAAGAAAAACATGTTCTTACTATATTTCAAAAATATTTTAAGGAATAATACTAACTTTTAATTTTACCATGCCTCTTTTTAGAATACTAGGATACTGAAAATATATATTTTTGATGGCTTTGGTTTGCTGTACAGATTTTTCTGTTTATGTTACATTCCCACATTGGACTAAGTCAAGTGTACATACATAATTTGAAGAGTGAATTCACATGCTTGTTCAGGCTGAAAGCTGTATGCATTTAGATAAGAGGGTACAAGTAGCATGAGGAAAAATAACCTTGGAAATTGTCTTCTATGTTTGCTAATTCGGTATGTTTAGCTAAATCAAATAGCCCTTATTATGAGTTTTCAATTTCTCTAAAACATAAAAAAGCACAAAGAGGAGATGTTAGTAGAATTAATATGTTTTCAAATATCAATTTACCTGAAGTCATTTATTTTTACCATAATGTTTTAAAAGATGACCCACTAATAAACTACACGAACAAAGAAAGAAAGACCCAACCTGAAATATGTTCCTCCCATATTTCTATTTAAATGACAAGATATATAACAATATTTTTGAGCTAAAAAATGTTCTCATAAAAAGTGGTAGTGTAGGTTAGTAAATAAATGTTTGGAATTTGAATCAGCCTATCTGCTTTGTATTCAGTGCTTGGTGCATTGGACATGACATTTTGCCTTCCTCATTTCACATTTTCAATATGCAAAACAAACGTGAGAGTAAGTGCATAATATATTTTAAAACAGATTTGAAACATTTTGACATGCAGTGCTGTGCCATTAATTCTAAACAATGGTTTAGTCAAGGGTTCAACATAAACCTTCCTTTCCTTACCAGAGATTAAATTATTGCCTATATTTATAACAGCAACTACCACAAAGTTGAGGCTATTTTATCCTTCAAGAATTTTTTTTAAAAAACTAGCCTTTGACTATATTAATCTTTATTTATCTTTGAGAGCAAGAGAGAGTTCAAGCAGGGGAGAAACTGAGACAGAGGGAGACACAGAATCCAAAGCAGACTCCAGGCTCTGAGCTGTCAGCACAAACCCCAACGTGGGGCCTGAACTAGCAAACCATGAGTTAGAGACAACCGAAGTCAGAAGCTCAATGGACTGAGCCACCCAGGAGCCCCTTATCCTTGAAGAAATTAACAAGTCATTTATTTAGTATAAAAGTATCTTATTTTGAGGTGCACAAGCCCATTTAACAGCAAATTAGAGTATAATTATAATAATTCAATTATACTCCTAAAAGCTAATGAAGAATTCTGATCATTTATCAAACATTTTTTAATCTAAAAAAGATAATGATATTATGGGACTTTCAAGAATTAAGATGATATTAATCAAAAATTTCATTAATAAACAAATGTACAAAATGATTGGGGTCTGATTTCATGCAAATCTTCATTCTCAGTATTGTCATAAAAACAAATAAAGCAAATTACCACCAACACCAAAAAAATATTCCAATAGTCATTTTGTCTCCAATCTAGGATTAAAATTAAAAATGTTATTTTTAATGTCTTAAATTTGATGGCAGGCATAAACCTGTCAAAATCTCATTCATTTTAAAAATACTGTCTAGTATTTTGTATTTACTTAAATACAGACATGGCGAGACACTGTTGATACAAAATCTAAATTAGAGTACTGTTAATAAGCATTTTGTTATTATTCTTGATGTAGTGTGCGGTTCCAGATGGATAGATTATCTTCTGATATTCATGACAATGTGAAACCCAAGGAACATTTTAGGCCATGTTCATTAACATAACCTGATAACCTCTAATAATCATGTGCAACATTGTACCATTTCTGAAAACTGAGTTGAAATGAACCATTAAGCAGATAGTCTATATCACTGGCGTTTTCTTATTTGTACAAAGGTAATAATATATTAAATGTTTTACTTATTTATTAAAAATTAAGAATAATGATATTAGAGATCAAATAAATGTTTTTAACAGAATGTAATTTAAAAAAGATATATGGGTTTGTGCAGGAAAGCATAAGGGACAGATAACAGGTCCCATTAACTGTTGGATACTGTAAGTCAGGGATTATGCCATCCCTTTATAATTTTCCCCCTTTAGAACACATCATTATCATTTAAAATTCTAAGGTTCAAAGGATATTTATTTTTGTTTGTTTGTTTTGAGAGAGAGAGAGATTGGGGGAGAGGGGCAGAGACAGAGGATCCTAAGTGGACTCCTTGCTAAGCCTGACTCAGGGCTTGATCCTGTAAACCTGGGATCATGACCCATGACTCTGGGATCATGACCTAAGCCAAAATCAAGAGTTGGATGCTGAATTGATAGAGCCACCCAATAACCCCAGTTTCAAAGGGATCTTAAGTCATTCATTTGGTAGTTCTATTTCTCTTTACACATTCTTAAGTGATGATAAACCCAAAGCTTAAAACATCTCTGGTAAGGGTGAATTTAGTATTTGTTAAGGGAGTATATTATTCTTATGGCATAATAAATACTTAATAAGCCTGCTGAGTTCAATAAAATAATTAAATATCAGTGAATAAATGTCCTAATCTATGGGGGACAGACCACCCATAAAAACTAAAAATTCACTCATGTCCTTTTTAGGATCCCCTGTTTAAGATTTCATATATCATTTCACTACCTATTGTATGTATTTCAAAGAAAAACATGGAGAGGGAGGCACAGAAATTGATATTCTGTCTTGACCTATTGATCCTATTAAATGTAACTTACAGGAGCTTAGGCCCAGTCAATTTTTTTTTCTTTTAATAGGTTTAATGGACTTGAAAAGAAGTTACTGAAGATTTTAAGTACTTCCCTATCTTGTCTTTAAACTGGTAATACTCATGACATGGAATAATTAAATATTGTTCATATAATTTTTGAAAAATCAACAATTTTAGTTTCCAAAATGATAAGAATAATAAAATCATTAATGAGCTAGCAACTCATTATTATCTAAACAACCTTGCAGGAATTTCGTTGTCACTGGAAGACAAAGTTGATAGTCACTGGGGAAACTCAATGAGATGAAATATTCTCTGGGTGATATAGGAGAAGAAAAATTTTACCTTCCCAACCAGTAGTCAAATCTCACTATCTCCAACATAATGAAAACATATTCCCCTTCCTCTCCAGCAACTCTTCTAGTTTTGATTGTGTGCTTGAAGCAGTAAGTAGTTTAGAGAGGTAATGACTATTGTCCAGTAATTGAGTCACAGGAAGCTGAGATGTAATCACTGATGTAATTATTTAAATATAACAATTGCAACATTATAGTAATTAAAGGCTTAAAGTAAATCTATCTAAAGATATTGAGGTAGTATAAAGACCTATATATCTATTACTTTAAAAATATAAATTAAGGTCAAGTTTATATAATTCCACTTGGGGTACAAAGTGTGTGTGTGGCAGGGAACAATTATGGGAAAGTTAGAGAAGATGACGTAAGAAAAATTTCAGGTGTGTCTTTTTAAATGTAGGCTGACCCTGCGGAGTGTGGATAATGTGGCAAAATTAGACTAACATTTTAAATTAAATATTTTCTGTACTATTTGAATTGTGTTTAAGTATTTAGTGTTTTATCAATTAAAAATAATTCTTGGGGCATCTGACTTGATTTCAGGACAGGTCATGATCTCACGGGAGTGAAATTGAGCTCTGCATTGAGCTCAGTGTGGAGCCAGCTTGCCTCTGTCTCTCTGTTTCTCTGTCTCTCTTTCTTGGTCCCTCCCACACGCATTCTCCCTCTTTCTCTCTCAAAATAAATAAATAAACTTAAACAGAAAAATCTCTTAAGGAAAGATTACTACAGAATATCCACAAGGAGACAGAGTATATCCCAAAGGAAAGATAATATGGGCCAATTTTTACAGAGAAAAATTTAAGACTAAGCATTTATGGTAGTGTATCTATAAACTTGGCCAAGTAGAAAGCTTTGATAATTTGAATGCATGCCTAGATTTCAAGAAAATGAGTGAAACATCCGTGCTTTCTGGGTGCCATAAAGTGGATTTTAAATATAGAGTCACCCATAGCTTTTCAGAGATGTGCCAGAGATATTATCAAAAGTAATGTGACACAATTATCTGACTGAAAAATTAACAACATTCTATTTTCATATATGTATACATCAAAACCAATGAAATATTTTTTTCTTCACTGTCAAAAGCATAGCTATGGTTTCATGATTTGAAGTTCTTGTTTTTTCCTGCATAAGGCAGGTGCCAAAAGCGTTTTTTGCCTTTCAACTCTAAGCCTGGACTTTAAAATTTTAACAGGAAATATAATATGTATGTTCAATTTTGTGGAAAGTAGTTTTTCTCACAATTATAATTTAAATTCTCTTTGGTAGAGTTAGTTGACATCATTTCCCATTGTGTTATATCTTTGGAGACTGTGCTGTGATGTGGGATAGTGAGTGAACAGTAAAAAATTCTAAGTCTTGTGTTAAAGATCAAGAAACCAAAAACAGTGAAATGATTTTAACTTGGAAAGCCTGGATTTCCAAAACAAGGGAGTGTTCAGGAGATGAAATGAAACACATATCTTGTGTAGACAGAATGCCTTAGAATTGAAGGACTGATAGAAGAGCTGATTGGATATGTATCTCTCTAGACCCCGAACACTGTTTGTTAGGATTTCTGCAGTGCCTTAATAATTGTCCAGTGGGCATGATGGAAATGGATGTGGTAATAGGTTTGTTATTTGCTCTAAGAGATAGTTAGTACTCACAAATATATCTTCAGTTCTCCTACATTCCCCAGACTGCTTTGCTGTTAGATTGAGCCTACTCTGTTCCTGAAGGAAAATTATTCCTGCCACTTCTGAGGCAGTTAAGAGCTAGTGCCTCTCCTATATTCTTTGGTTTCTTGTCTACACTAAGACCTCAGACACTAACCATTCCATATGATGCAATTAGAAGTTGAAGAGGGGATGTCTGACTCACAGCAGAATTTACATGACAGAAATAAAACTTTAGTGATGAGCACAAACTTTCATTTGTAAGATGAATAAGTTCTGAGGATCTAATATATAACAGGATGAACTTAGTTGACCACAATATATGGTATAATTGAAATTTGCTGAGAATAGAACCTAATTCTCTCTCTCTCTGTCTCTCTCATATACACACATACACACACACAGCAAATATGGGAAGTGATGGATATGTTAAGTAACTCAAAGGATGCATGCTTTCAGTGTGTATACATATCAAATCCTCACATTTGTACACTTTAAAATCTTACAAATTTGTCAGTTATACTCAATTAAGATAAACCTTAACATCTATCATTCTGTATCCTATAATGCATATGTTAAATAATACATACATACATAAACAATAAATACATAAATGAGATAGAAGCAATACGCCGACTCGTACATAGGGAAGGGATAATGTAGTTCAAAATTATAATGGATGATAAAGCTAATGAGTTAAATTTTAAGAGTAACAAAATATTACAGACACAAAAATGCATCTCATAACTATTTATTAATTACAAACAGGAAAACAACAACTTTCAGAGTAGAAAACTGATGGCTACTACCTTCACAAGTCATCAAAACTAGTATCATTCTTACTGAGACAAGTCAATATCACATATTTCCTAATAAGATGTACTGTGCAGGATAAATCAGCTCATTGATGTTCTTGAAATTACATACCTTGAATCTTATGACTCTACAATCCCAATATGAAAGGTATTCTACAAAATAACTGATCTATACTCTCTTAAAATATTAAGTTTAAGCAGCACACAGATAAACAGTGTGAGACACTGCTGCGTATTTTAAGGGAATAAAAAGATTGGCTGTTGGAAGCAATTTTCTGAACTCACTAAGGTGACAAAAACTCCTTGTGAGGTAAGGCGGGTTTACAAGTCCTCCCACCATCAGATGGCGACTGATGTCTACCCCTCACTCAATTATTTTTGCTTGAGCACCCATCCCCAAGGTGCCTTGTTGACTGGTTTCAGGAGTGACTTGCTCCCTTATATTAAAAAAATATGCTAATTGTACCTTGTGAAGGAACTTATTATAGGAGTTTTTTCTTTTGTGTTTATGGGAGCAAATATTACATTTCCCAAGAAACCTGTTTTACTTTCCCTCAAGAAAACAGGCTATTGACCCCTGCTCACAAAGAACTAACTTTTGCCTTTACTATGCTAAAAATGTTGCCTTGTATTTGAATGCTAAAGATACCTTCCTTCCCCATATGATAAGCATCTAAGTCACCTACATCAATCACTATTGATAAAGATTATGCATGAGTCTTCTACCAATCTATGTTCTGGGAAATGTTTACATACCAAAGAATTTGTCATCAGAAATCATTGTCTCAGGCAAGTGTCACTTCTGTTTTGTACCCTATACATTTTTTTCATAAATAAAGGTGACTCTCTGGTCAGTGCAGAGATGCCTGCCTGGTGAGCAGAAAGAAACTTGAGGCTCTCTCACTCTCTCTTGCTCAAACCTTCCTTCAGGGAGCCCTGGACCTGCTAGAGCTGGACTCCAGCATTTGGCAGCTGCATGAAATGCAACCGATAGCTCCATAGGCCATTAGTGGGAGAACTGGCTCTGTCTCTGTATGTGTTGAGTACGACAATAATTGACTATATCACTTATCTCTTTAAATGAAATAAGAATCCATTATTTTGTACTGATATGGAGACATAGATGTTTAAATATAGATATAGATATGAAGGAATACATAAATGGGACAGAAACTAATTAAAAACTAATTAAATCCAGAAGGAATGATGTATTTATACATTATAGTGGGTGCTAAGACTACTGAGGGGGGTTTGATGAGGAACAATATTACATAAATAGATTTGTATCCGTATTTATTGAGAGACATGTTTTGTGTGTGTTCTCAACTATTCACATACACAAATATATATCTATGAATTTACTAACTATTCAGTTGACCCACTGTATATAACTACACTTAAAAATAAGGAATTTAGCTCTACTAGCTGTCAACTATTTCTGCTCTGAATATGTAAAAGCATAATTTATTTGACATGAGATGCTTACACATGCATTGTTATTTACTTTGAATTATCACCTTCAAAATGAATCAGAATTGTGCCAGATTTGAAGCTTTCAGCTTTGGCCATATCTGAGTCCTGCCAATCAGAAACGCCATCTGGAAACTGTTGATACTGTGAATAAAGCATTAATTTCACTGCTGGATGACTTAAACACGGTTATATAGATATTTTCTCAAATCTCCAAGTGAATTAAACACAACTATTTTCTTGTAGCTGGCAAGTTTATACTCACAAACTATTAAAAAAAAGCAGCAGAGGACAAGAAAAAAAGCAGATAGCATTAAATATTGAAATTCAGAATCATGCAAGTTATGGTTAACATCTATATCCAAAAAGATATTTGAAGTGAAGAAAAAAATATTCAGGAAAGTAGTCCTTTGGACTACTGTATATAGGAGGACTAGTCACATTTACACCAAGTTATTTGGAAGAAAATTTTTTCTATGTTCTGTAATTATAAATCTGTGCTTATTTTCTCATATATCTTCATTTTAGTCTCAATATACACCTTCTTTTTCTATCTCTGCATTAAAAAAAATGGCCATATACTTAGCAGCTTGAGCACCCCTAAGAGTCTCCTGCTCAAGGTCTCCTAGGCTGCAACCTGGGGTTTTGCCAGACTCCATTCTTTTGTGGATCTCAGGCTCTTCCAAGTCATGTGGTTGTTGGCAGAAATTCTTGTCTTTGCATTTGTTGAACTGTGGGCAATCTTTCTCCCTGCCCCTCAGCTGGGGGCAGCTCTTACAAACTGGGGCTGCTGCAGGTCCTGCCACATGGCCCTTCCCAGGTCCCTTCACAACATGCAGCTTACTTCTTCAAGCAAGCAGGAGAATCTTTTCAAAAGGGCAAGTCCCTCTTTAAGGGCTTCTACTCATAGCTCAGAACCACCCAGTATAACCTTCCATTTGATTAATTCAGAAACAACTAATTTAGGATTTTAATCTCATCTGAAAGGTCCCTTGCCCTTCCCTTCTGAGTGCGGCGACCTCCATCTATTCACAGGTCCCATTACATTCACTTACATGCTCCATTTACAAGGGGAGGGGTATTTGCACCATTTACACATCAGGGAGTACAAATTTCAAACATCTTAGAATTTCGTCTAGTTCAAACTGTATGGGTTTTCTTCCTGAATAATAAATTATCACAAAGGCAGCAGCTTAATGGCACATCCATTTATTATCTCACAGTTGCGTAAGGTCAGGAGTTTGGGCATAGCATAGCTGGGTTCTCCAGTCAGGATCTCACAAGGGGCAAAGCAATCTGTCAACCGGGGCTGAGAGCTCATCTAACGCTCATAGCTCCCTTTCAGATTTGCCAGTCGTTGGCATAACTTGTAGGTACAGAACTGAAGTCTCTTCTTTCTTCCTGCCTATAAATTGAGCCTGTTTCAGCTCCGAGAGCTTGTCTGTCATTCTCTGCTTTCTGGCCCTCTCTACATCATAGGATTTTTCTCCTGCAGGGGCAGCAAGAGGATCTCTCTCACTCCAAATTGAATAGCGCTGACATCTTTAAATGGCTCAACTGATTAGGTCAGGTCCACCCAGGATAATCACTCTTCTGTTAACTAAAAACCAACTGACTGGAGGTCATAATCACACTTTTAAAGTCCCTTCTGCCACAATATAAGGTAACATAATCACAGCATATTCACATGTCTTATCCACATGAAAGGGTAGGAGATCATGCAGGGCATGTACATGAAGGGACTAGAAACTTAAATATCTGATAACTGGTGAAATAACTAACTGGGATTGATTTTTAATTTTGTTAAATTGTAGGTCTTCCAAGACATATCTTAAATATAACCATATTCTTACATATATGAATAAATTTTAAAAAGTTAAATATTCACTGGTTCTTTTTGTCTATTTAAAATTTTAGGGGCACCTGGGTGTCTCAGTTGGTTAAGTGTCTGACTTTGGCTCAGGTCATGATCTCATGGTTCGTGGGTTCGAGCTGCGTGTCAGGTTCTGTGCTGACAGCTCAGAGTCTGAAGCCTGTTTCAGATTCTGTGTCTCCCTTTCTCTGCCCCTCCCTTGCTCTTACTGTGTCTCTCTCTGTCTCAAAAATAAATAAACATTAAAAAACTCTAAGTAAAAAAATTAAAAATTTTAAATAATAACAAATGAATATGTACATATACATGTACAAACGTGCAGGTGTGCCTACACGAGAGATTTATGTAACTCCTTCATACAGTTTCTATGCTACAGTGACATTGTTTCTTTGTTTTATGTTGGTATTTTAAAAAGTTTGCATTAAAAATACATTTTGAAATTAATTGAAATCATTTTAAATAAACCTACTTTTAATTCCATTTAGCTCTTGTCACATGGTTAAGAGGCATATACTTTCTATTTGTGTAATACATTGAAGCATACTGAGAAAACCTGGATGATTTAGTACAGATATTCATTATATTATTTTATGTGAATTTATTATCACTATTAAATTTTAATGTGAAGCATAAAATTTTAAGCCAGAAGGTAACTTGAAATAATCAATATTAAACTCTCAATTGTGGTCTTCTAAAAATCTAGTGATGTCATAATGCCTTCTTGTAGACCTCCAAATCCAGACTTCTGAATAGGATGGGATCTAGTGCAGACGTGGCCAGCAAGGACATAGTCCAGAAACTGTATTTTAATTCCAGTGAGCTGTCGCTCCAAAATAATAAAATGTATGTCTAAACTCAAGAACATGAAAGCAAGTTGAAGAGAAAAGTGAAGTGGATGGTTAACTAAATCTTCCAAAAATTAAGCAAACAAAAAAATGTGACCAAAAAAAAAAAAACCCCAAACAGCTCAAATTAAATACAGAGTCCAAGAATTGGATGATGATCATTAATGAAGAATGTATACAGAACAAATAATGAATATATAATTCTAGAAACTATCTGGTAAACAATTTTATCAATGGTTTTGAGGAATATTTGAGAATTGAGGTGTTTGAGGTTTGCGTTGGATAGCTACTGCTGCATGTGGTGGTGGCCCTGGAGTAGGCTGGTTGGGGTTGGGTAGGGAGAGCTCTTTTACTGAAGTTATCTGCTAGGCATGCTGTACTTTTTTTTTTTAATGTCTTTATTATATTTTGAGAGAGAGTCAGAGAGCAAGCGGGGGAGGGGCAGAGAGGGAGACCCAGAATCTGAAGCAGGCTCCATGGTCTGAGCTGTCAGCACGGAGCCCGACATGGGACACAGACTGTGGGATAATGACCTGAGCCAAAGTTCGACGCTTAACCGATTGAGCCACCCAGGCGCCCCAGGCACGCTGTTCTTAAGTGCTACAGTTTTTAATTTATTCCCATATATTTTCTAGTTGCTGCTTTTAAATCTGTCAAATTGGAAGCTTAGTGTTGACTATTTTAATACTCATTCATTTCATGCTCTTTCAGAGAGAAAAGCTAATATTTTGTCTTTAGCAAGACCCAATGGACTGTTACTTACCTTCATTATAAAACAATTCTCATAATGCAGATTTCTCTCAATGCCAAGTTCATTACTTTTATGTTGTTCCTTGTAATTGCTCTTGTTTTATCAGGAATATCTTGTCTCTGACACTACATTTTCTATTTTGGTACATTTTATAATGATCCGGAAAGTCTCATCTCTAAAAGCATTAGAAGATACAGTAATGTAGTTAACTGGACTGAAATGTAGCTAGTTTCTGGAACCAAAATTCTATATGACTTTGCCTGCCACTTCTTTTCTTGATGTTTATTTATTTATTATTTTGAGAGAGAGACAGAGCATGCATGTGCACGAGCTGGGGAGGGGCACAGAGAAAGGGAGGGAGAAAGTCCCAAGCAGGCTCTGCACACTTAGTGCACAGAGCCCTAAGGTTGGGTCCATCTCATCAATCATGAGATTGTGACCTACGCTGAAAGCAAGAGTGGGACACTTGACCGACTGAGCCATCAGGTACCCCAGTGCCTGCCACTTCAGTGTTACTCTCCTTGGCTCACTCTGATTTTCTTTACCATGAAAAAAAAAGTCCACATTTTAGATTTAGTTTTTTTTTTAATTTGAAATTAGCTACTCTTGTTCTCTTGTAGTTTTTGTTGTCAAATATAACAAGTGATGGGGCTCTGTGCTAACAGAGCGGAGCCTACTTAGGATTCTCTATCTCCCTCTCTCTTTCCCCTTACCCTGCTTGTTCCCCCTCTCTCCCAAGATAAATAAACAAAATTAAAAAAAAAAAAACATTAAAAAAAAGGGGTATGGCACCTGGGTGGCTCAGTGGTTAAGTATTCAGTCTCGGTTTCAGCACAGGTCATGATCCCACAGGTTATGGGTTTGAGCCCGGTATGGGCTCTGTGCTGACAGTGCAGAGCCTGCTTGGGAATCTCTCTCTCCTTCCTTCTCTGCCCCTACCTTGCTTCTTCTCTCTCTGTCGCTGTCTCTCTCTCTCAAAATAAGTAAATTTAAAACACATAAAAAATTTATTTTAAAATAAAATAACATTTTAAATGTATACAAGTGTTTATTTTTTTGATTACTTGTATTATTTGTACTACATGAAAATAATTAAATCAACCTTCTGGTACCAAGGAATTGTTTTATAGCTTGGATTTGTAATGTATTGTAAAATACTGGATTGCCAAGAAGAAAAAGCTACCTCAGGCTTTACTTTGCTTTTAAGGGGAAGAAAAAAGGAGAGTAAAGATGTTCTGGAAGAAGAATTCTAGTTTTCCTTTCTGTCTACCATAGAATTAAGATAATTACATATCTCTGGCAAAACAGGAAAATAATGTCTCACCTTGCCTGCACCTACCCTGAGTTAACCATGAAACTGGTCCTCAAAATTGAACACAGATTTTTCTTACACATTCTTTCTTGACAACAGTAAGAAGCATAATAACAAAATACTGCACAATAATTCAATCTATTTTGTGTTCAGATATTTGGAATTCATTCAGTCACTTTCAGAAAGATTGAGCTACCTTCTGTCTGTCCCATGTAGCCTAAATAGATAACGAAGCGTTTACTAAATGATGTTCGAGAAGAAGTACAGATTAAAAGTAGGGTAAAATGAGAATAGGTATCCAAAAATATAAGGAAAAAAATTGGAAGGTCCTAAGAGCAGAGGTTCACAGACTTAGAACCAATGGAACAGAGAGGTAGGAAGACTGAAACTAATAAAACAAAACCAAGATAAGTCAGTGGAAGACACTTGGTCTTTTCTGAGATGATTCATCTTCTTTAAAGGCTTAGAACAAAACAGACAAGTATAGAGAAATTAGAGATTTTAAACTCAAATGTATGTGAACATGTGTTCTCTGCTTAAGTCAAATACAAACCCGTTCAAACATCCCAGGAGCATTTATTATAGGCTGTGAAACAAGGCTGCCTGCTTGAACATTGTACATTTAAGCATAGATAGAGCTGATATAAATTATATTTACTCTCATTTTCAGTTTCTTGAAAACACCTACAGAGAATAAATTTGAGAATTTCTATGTAACACATTTTTAACAAAAAATCTATCACTACTGCAATAAAACCTAAATAGATTTCATAAGTAAAATGTATTTGAAATTTTTGTCTGTGTGAATTAATATTTACAACCAATAGATGGATAAAGCAGGGATAAATAATCTGCCTTAAAATTGTGAACACATGATAATGATTCTTTTACTTCTTTAACTGTCCAACATTTTCTTCCAAGAGGAAATTATGGAAAGGTCACCACTGTTTGTGGAGAAAACATAAAATTTTACTACTATGCTGTAGTAAATCCAACAGAGTGGTCACAAGTTAATGAAAATATTTATACCTTTTCCTGTTATTAAATCACCTGTGCACAGTATGGGTATAAAATAGTCTTACTTTATATGTATGATTGATAAAATGTGTTTTTGACTTATGTGATTGATAAAAACTGGTAGGGTCAGGGAGAAAGCAATAAATAAATAAATAAATAAATAAATAAATGAATGTCTTTTTATTGGTTTCTATATTTTCTATATTCCATTGTCTTATCTTTTCTGCATTTAATTATATTTGGCATATTTTTTATTATTGAGAATTTAAGCTTGCTGTAAATTGTGTAAAAAAGATCATGAACAAATTCAAACTTTTTAAAAAAATATGAATGAATTCAAACTATTTCCTGGGATTATTGAGTCATTTTCTACAAACATCTCTCTTGCATCTTGTAAGTTACTTTGCAAGTATTTTAGGGACACGTGATGTTAGGTAAAGTTGTGATAAGCAAGTTACTCAAGCAAATCCTAGGGTACAAATGGTTCTTAAAATATTAACAGTGAAGGAAGTCTTGGATGAGGATGAGACAGTTGACCTACTGCTTGAAGGAAGAGTTTGCAAGATAAAAATTGAAGGAAAAATCTCCAGTAAGATATAACAGCATGTATTAAGATCATAGAAGGGAGCAAAACAAAATGAACAAAACCATGGGATTTTTAAAGAACTGACAATCCATTGAGGTTATAGTTGAGTAAATGAAAAAAATTCCATACAACTGGAGCTTGGTCTAGTTGATAGATACAGTTTTAATTGATTCCAAGTGGAACACTGTCCACTTAACATTTAAGATATATCATTCATGAGTCTGTATAGAAAGTTGATTCAAAACAAAAAAAAAATGCAGTGTAAATAGTCAATAAGAAATTTATCAACTATGTGGAGGACAGTGAAGAAAGTTGGATCCTGGAAGTGACAGTAGGAATACAGAAGAAAATAGAAGAATCAAGACAGATTTTGTAGTTCTAATTCACAGTATTTGGTGATGGGTGAAATGTGCTGTGTGAGGAAAAAGAAAAACAGGATACAAAAATGATATGTAAAAAATGAGACCCAGATATTTTAATTGAGCAATTGCATAGATTAAGATATCATTTACTGAGTCAGGAAGGGATAGAAATCGAAAGGTTGGTTGATGGGACCATACACTGTAAAAAGCTCTGTGATATCTAAGAGACAACCATTAAAGATGTTAATTAGATTTGTGTAGATAAAGAAATATAGATAAAAGCAGATACAGACATAGATACACAGTGTGATTAGCCAGATGTATAAGTTAAGACAAATTCATTTTCATTTTTAAAATACCCTAGTGTAGGGTGCCTGGCTGGTTCAGTTGGTAGAGTATGCAACTCTTGATATTGGGGTTGTGAGTTTGAGCCCCACATTGGGGCAGGGAGGTAGACTGTTCTTAAAACTTAAAAATAAAATAAAATGAATTAAATCCTGGTGCCTAGCATTATCAAGTGTTGATATATTGAGCCTCATTAAGTTTTTAGAAAAATCTGTTTATCAAAAGACTATTAAAAACATGAAAGAAGAAAATATTCACAACAAAGGACTCCAGTTTTAACCCGGAGTATTAAATGCTGAAGAAAATACAGATAAAGCATGGATGTGACTAAAAAATGATATTCATTGTGTTCCTCATGCACTAACTTATTCTTACTACCGTGAATTCTGACTAGCTATTTTCCCAAGCAAAATTAGTGTATATATGTCCACAAAAAAATATGCATGGATCTCAAATGTCTTAAGCGAAAGAAGCCAGGCTTAAAAGACTAGATAACATAAAACCCATTAATAAGCAAAATTACTGGGGAAAGATACATCAGTTGTGCCCAGTACATGAAGTAAGGAAAGATATAAACTACATAGGAGCATGATGGAATTTTTGTGGTATTCAAGACATTGTATTTTGATTGCAGTGGCCATTAAACAACTTCTTTCAAAATCCAAAGAACTAGATGCAAATGATGAACCTGATTATATGCAAATTTTAATTCTGTAAATCTGACTAAAATATATGTACAGTGCAGCTATAAATTCTATCAGAACATAAAAATATTATCCCTATGGGGTGAATAGGTTTTTATATCTTCATTAAATTAAAGTTCACCTATATTTTTCTAGATTTTGTCTATAAGGTGACCAGAATTAAATAATTCATAATGTCTTATATTAAATTCAAAAAAGGTTTAGAATGTAAGTTATGCAATCCTTATCCTTGAAAAGACAAGTTTAGTTTTTCATTCTTAACAGCAATAAAAAGTAATTTAAAGTAATTTAAAGCATTAATAGAAATGTCTTGCTCTTAGAAATTTCCTAGTGACCAAATTAATGATAATAGCATGTCTTTCACTTAAAAATAACAACTCTTTACAAATGGAGAAAAAGTGAAAGGAAATGAAAAGGAAAATTCAATATCTTATTCTATATGTCAAATAAAATCAGTGGTGGCTTTGAATTCTGCACAGTACAGTTGTGCATTGCAGCTTGAACAAACACATAGTTCTCACTTTTCTCCATATTTTACCTAGTTATTATTGAAAAATTTTGCATTCCGATTTCTTCCTTCTGTTGAGGAATTATATATTTTTCCTATGAATGTTAAGCAACTTAAAAGGGAATTTTAAGAAACATTTTCCTAATTCTCAAGGTCAAATATGAGAAATAATGGTAAAACAGAGAGCTCTATATTGTGGGAAATTCTTTCTAGGATTTCATAAATACCAATAATTTCACAAGTATATGTTTCTTCCTCTCAGTGGAATTATTAATAATTATATTAATAAATTTATAAATAGCCTTATTATAATACTACTTAGCAGTTATGCTACTTAATATATTCTATAAGAAGTTTATTATTATTATTACATAAATTATTAGTTTCTGTTTTTATATATTCTTTAGTTATAGACATGTTGATATTTTACAGTATTTGTGGTTATTATATTAATGATTAAAAACTTAATTTTATATAAAAATTTTCTAAATCATTCTATTTAATTATTATTATTTATTATTTGCCAGGAACACTTTGGTTTACAGGTCTTTTTATAATTTAAAATAAATTCTCCAGAAATCCTGAAATTATTGGTTCAAAGGCATAGGTATATTTATAGATCTGGGTATTATTTTCCCATTTATATCAAAATGTCTTACATAATTCCAGCCATACAAAAATTTTATAACCTCTCACATTCTTTTGTGCCATTCCTTTCTACAATTATTTATTGAGTGCTATTAGTATTCTTCTGTGTCATTCTTTTCTACAATTATTTGAGGGAAATTCTGTTCAAATTTGTCTTTGATTTATACACAAATATTTTTCAGAAAATTAAATGCAAGTGAGATTATTATCTAGTTGTTGAACTCCAAAAGAAGTATCTATGTGAAAAAAATCATAGTCATTATGACAGAATTAAGCAGTATTTATAATAATCTTTTGCGGGGAGGAAATATCTTGAAAGACTTGATGGGTATGGCAGTCCCCTGAGGATGTCATGATTGAGCTGGGAGAGATAAAGAAATCAGTATTAAACTTGTTTATATAAAGCAGAAGAACCTATAGCTTCTAGGGCCAGAAGAGGAAAGAATGCAATGGAGAAGGTCATTAAGACAAGTCTATCAAATGAGTTTATTTGTCGACCTGAAAATTAAGTCAATGTAAACTTCTATAAGATCTCCCCATTAACTGTACTCTCTCAAAAACAAACAAGTTTTTATGTGAGGGGCTGAATTATCAACCTGTAATTAACCTATAATGCTATTTGGCCCATGATACCATATACCTTCCACTTCAATCAAACATGAGGTGTTATTACCAATACCATGGGATATTCAGAGAGCACTAAGAAACATGCATTTTAGGGGAATCAAATGCCTATAGGCATCAAACATCCAAATAAAAGTGCAAGACTGGCCAAATATGATAATAGAAAATATTAGATTCTTTACAAATAGAAAGTATATACCAGATTAAAGGTATATTACTTCCTAATGTTAAAGCAAAGTTTTGGGCCCTAGATTCCTATCTACTGACCAACTCTTGCCCCAAGAGTCACCTGTGTCTACCTTTATAGCCCTTGAATATATGTTATTATAATAAAAATATTATTTTATGTCCATATTTAAATTTTATACCTTTAAACATTGTGAAAAGTAGTGATAGTATGATAGAAACACAAATCTCAGTGAGGTATTCTAAATACTTATTATCAAAAGCAAAATAATATAATTGTTCATTATATACATGTCTGTATACACACAGCCATCAACACGCATTTTAAACTCTAAACGCTGCAACACAAAGAATAGTATTTATGGTAAATTACATTTCCCTTTAATTTGTAACTAATTTTGTGCTTGTGTGTGAATCCATATTATTTTGATAATAGTTTGCAGATTTTTATAGTAATTAGAAATCCTTTTACATTAGAGATCTAATTTTATAATATACTCAGAAAATATTAGATGTTTTGCTAATTGAAATGTCAATTAATAGATTTTGCCTTGTGACCAACTATCAACTCCTTGGTTGTTTTTTTTTTTTTTTTACTGCCATGTGCTACTAGCAGCATTCCATTATTTACTATTTATTGATTGTGCATTTTATTTTCTAAGCTTGTAAACTAAAACTGCCTTCTTTAGAGAGCTTAATTTCAATTATCTGAGTGGTTGATCTACCAGAACATATCTCCAGTCAAGTCTGACATCCAAAATATGTTTGAAATTTTCTAGAAGTGTAGTTACATTGTTGAATGGTAAAATTGTTCTTTAGGAACCAAATCTTTTGGATCTAAAATAAACTGGTACCAGACTAGAAAGGAGTTTTATATGCCAGCCTCTACTAGCTAATAATATCCAGCATCCAAATCTCTATCATTTGCCATCAAGCATGTTTACAACTAATCAATTCAATTTCATTCCAGACATTGATATTGCTGAGTAATGTGTGGAAAACAAAACAAATTAGTGCTGGATTAGTAACTTCACTCAAAAACACTTAACATAAAACTTTTAAACATAAAAGATCTGAGGACATTGAATGAGGTGTACAGATATTTTCCTAATCAGTTTCATCAGCCAAATAGAATGTGGAAAATAGTATTTAGGGATTGCCTTAACCTAAATAATATCCTTTAAAAACTTCTTGGATGTATATTTATCTTTTTATCAGGAAAAGAAAGATAATTGTGTGTTTGCGGCTACATCGGCTGGTGGAGGAGATGATTTTCCAAGATTGGATACAATAAACTCACTTCATTATTCCTGTTACTTACCTCTTACTATTGCTTTCTATTTACTGCCATTAATTTGGACAAATAATTTTTTTACTATTATTCTGTGATCATTAATATGCCTCCAAAGAAATAATATTTATTTGTATATTTAATAAACAAAGCTCTTACATCACAAGGGTAATGGGTATTTATAAAAGATATGGCATTTATAACCGAAATATCACTGGTTATTGCTAAGTTATTTTGTTTCATTTTAACTTAGACATATTCTGTCAGGCTAGCTGGAAAGATAGAGGCAGAGAAAGAGAGACAAGAGAGAAAGAGAAATAAAAGAGAGACTTGGAGAACAAGAGAAAAAAAAGCATACACTTAAAATTGAACAATGTGTTGTATAAATGATATGTAAATGATATGAAACACTGACATTTGGAATACTCTAAAAGATATTTCGAAATATGAATCAAGATACTCCTTAGGAAAAAAACACATAAAATCTTAGGATTGATAGAGAGAGACAGGGGGAATGAGAGAGAGAGATTTTCAAAGTCCTATAAATGCCTTCTTTAATTATTTTCTCACAATATTCTCAGGAAATGGTATTATTTTACTTTTTAACATTAACAATAATTTAGAATTATTTTCTTTGAACTTCATGCATATTTATAATACTCCAAGGAGAAAAACACCAATTTTCTTTATGATAAAAATGCTTTATGCTATTTGTAACTGGGAAATCAGTTGATCTATTAAAAGGAAAATGACCACTATTATTAGACATTCTATGTAGCTGCTTGTTTATGCTATTTCTTTCCATGCTACCAGGAAGAAGGTATTGCCTGTGCCTCTATATCTACTATATTTATTATTAGTAGTAGTAAATTTGCATAATTTTGTTGAGCTTTTAAAATAGCAAGCTCAGGGAATCTACCACTTTGAACTTAATAATAATGTCTCTAAATCATTCATGTGTAGTTTGGTGGTAAACAATCTATACATAAATTTACTGAGAATGAATTAACTAGGCAACAAGTCCCATTTGAAACATATCTTAGTATTCTGTGTACATTTTATGTTTCACTCCATGAGATTAATTTATCAAAACACACGGCTTCTCACTGAATCATTTACACAATTATTCAAACATTAAAAAGGTTCATGTGATAATGCCCAATCACACTGTTATTTTCCTTAATTCTTAACAAATTTATTTCTTACTCCCAGCTATGATTTAAGGTAGTTTCTAATAGTTTTATTCTGTGCCTTGTATGTAGTAAATCAATGCAAATTCATGTTAGAAGTAGAAACCACCAAGTATTAGCAAATTGCTGCCTAGTCACAATTCAGCCTTCCCTACCCCTGTTATGATGGGGACCCATTCAGAAATCAAAAAGGTACTAAATTCTTTTTACTTTCATTGAAAGAAGATTCTGTGGTTTTCATTGATATGCAATTTCAGAGACCTGAAAATAATGAGACAGAACTAAATTATACATAGAAAATCTGGTCCTACGAAGAAATGCCCCCAACCAATCAATTAGAAAATAATACAAATACACATTTGTAGGCTCATTGCAATTTATATGTATATATTTTTTTCTGGATTGGAAAGAAAATACTATGTATCCAAACAGAAAATAAATAACACTAAACGGTGTCAATACTTTCCTAGTATGTAGGTATAATACAGTTCCAAATACAAATTGTTTGGATATATATTTTTTTCAAATCCAGTAATGCTCTATCTTCCCTTCGCCTTTCTGTTGAATTAGTAATATTCTTTTTGGTTTCATTGGAATGTTGATAATGTTTTCCTAATAATAAAATATTAAACACATTAATTTAAACAGTATGATATTAGGTTTTTAAAATTTTTTTGGCATAATTCTTTTCTAAAAGCATTGATTACTAGTTTTTAAATTTTAACTTTCTCATTGCTTTTAAAATGATAATATTAATTTGCTCAGGAAATTTACTATATTACCTTGATATACAGTCAGTGTTTAAAAGTTTTGCCTGGGGGCGCCTGGGTGGCTCTGTCGATTAGGCGTCTGACTTGGGCTCAGGTCATGATCTCATGGTTCATGGGTTCGAGTCCTGAGTCAGGCTCGGTGCTGACAGCTAGCTCAGAGTCTGGAGCCTGTCTTCAGATTCGGTGTCTTCCTCTCTCTCTCTGACCCTCCCCTGCTCATGCAATCTCTCTCTCTAAAATAAATAAAAACATTTAAATAAAAAAATAATAAAACTTTGGCCTGAACACTTAAAAACTTGGTTCATAACAGAGAACCTAGAATAAGACCCACAGAAATATAGAGTTCTTTGATAAAGGAATACAAGGCAATTCAATGGAGAGAAGATAACCATTTCAGCAACAGTGCCCAAACAACCAGTCATCCTCATGCAATATAATTAATCTAGACACAAAACTTATATTCTTCACAAAGACTAACTCAAAATGTATCATTGATCTAAATGTAAAACACAAGAATATAAAACTCCTAAAACATAAAATAGAAAAGCTTGACCAAAAACATCTTCCATGAAAGAAAATACTAATGTTAGACTTTACTAAAATGAAAATCTTCTGCTCTGTGAAAAACGCTGAAAAGACAAGCCATTGAATAGAATAAAATACTTGCTAAACACATATCTGATAAAGGACTTACATATAAAATATACAATGAACTTTCAACAATAAGAAAACAACACAGTTTAAATTGGGCAAATGATCTGAACCGGCATCTTACAAAAAAAAAAAAAACAGATGGCAAATAAGCATAAGAAAATATGCTCAACATTATATGTAATTAGGGAATGCAACTTAAAACAACAATGAGAAAACACTAAACAAGTCTCAAAATGGCTAAAAGTAAAAAAATACAGACAATACCAAATGCTGGAGAGTATGTCGAGCAATAGGAATTCTCATTTACTGGGGGTAATGCAAAATGGTACAGCCATTTTGGATGAGTTTGGTAGTTTCTTACAAAGCTAAATATAGTCTCACCATATGATCTAGTATCACACACTTAGGTATTTACCTAAATGAGTTGAAAATTTATGTTCACACAAAAAATCTGCACATACTTGTTTATATAGCTTTGCTCGCAATTGCCAAAACTTGGAAGTAAACAAAATGTCCTTAACAGATGAATGGATAAACAATTATGATACATCCATTTGAAGGAATATTATATAATGATTAAAGTATATGTGTTATCCAACTATAAAAAGATATAAAGGAAACCAAATGCATATTACTAAGTGAAATAAACCAATCTAAAAAGGCAACATACTGTATACTTATACGTATATGGCATTCTGGAAAATGGAGACAGTAAAAGATAATGTGGTATTGGGAAAGAAAGAGGGAGGGGATGAATAGATAAAGTAGAGGAGATCTTTAGGACACTGAAACTATTCTTTAGTATATTCAAATGATGGAAAAATGGCATTATATATTTGCCAACTCCCATAGAATGTAGAATGCATACAGTGCATCATAAGGCAGACAATGGACTTTTGTTGGTAATAATGTATCAATTATCAGTTTAATTCTATTATGAATAACAATTGTAACATATGAATGACACTAATGGAAGGGGTAACTGTGTGGAGTGGGGAGGTGTAGACCTCTCTGTACTTTCTGCTCAATTTTTCTGTTAACTTAAAACTGCCCTAAGAAATAAAGTCTAACAAAAAAAAAATCTGAAAAAAAGGAGAAAGTCAAGACAATACCAATTTTCTACTGTAAGTTTATGCTCCTTTAATTAGTTATGCTGCTCAAGTAGTTGAAGTGTGTTTTTGTCCATTTTATGTCAGAACTGATAGTGTTCTATTTAAATCCCATCACATTTGCATTTCTGTTTTTTGTATTTTTAGCAGTACTTAAAAGTTTTGTTTAGCTAATTTTTATACTTTATTCTCTGCAATACTTTAATAATACCATAGGGGTTTAATAACAAAAATAAAATTTGAAAATTAATATAAATAACTAATTGGATTAGTTTTCTTTCCATTTATTTAGAATCAGCACTCCCAAGGTGTCTCCTTTAATATGTGTGAATATGTGCTCGAATTCGCAAATGCTTACAAGCTGCAGTATGATCAGTCATAACCACGTCCTATCCATGACATTTAGACTCATGCTAGTCGAATATGATAAAAACATATCCTGAACTTGGATTAACTTCAATATATGAAGGCAGTTTTTCAAATACCTCCAGAAATGATGACAATAGCTTCTTAAGCTATATAGAGATCTCATCCTTCGCTATTTAAACTTCACTGTTAAAAAGAGTCAATATTAAACTTCACTATTAAAAAATACATAAATAATAAATATATATTAGATACATATTGCTACAAAAATATCAAACTGTGGTTTAAAACAACACCTATATATTACATTATAGCTTCTGGGACATGTCAGGACATAGCTTAGCTGAGCTCTTGGCTTAAGGTCTCACAAAGCTATAATCAAGGTGTTGGCATTTGCGGTCTTATCCAGAGTCTTGACTAGGAATAAATCATCTGCCAAATTCCCTCAGATTGTTGACAGAATTCATCTCCTAGTGTTTATAAGAATTAGGTCCCCATTTTCTTGCTGAATGTTGGCTGATGGCCACATTTAAGTTCAGGGGCCGCCAGCAGTTTACTGATGCGTGACCCTCTCCTTGGTTCACACCCTGGCTGTTTGTTTCCTCAAGATCAGCAGAAGACTGTCCCTCTTGAGTCTGCTAAACAGAATCATATGTTATGAAACATAACTGAGGTAGTGACATTCTGTCACCTTTGCTCTTCAACATAACCTAGTCAGGGCACCTTAGATTGTATCTACCACAGGTGATTGAAAAGGTTGTACTTTAGTTTTTTTATATCTAATTTTACTCTCCTTTTGTTGGCAGGGGTTCTACTTTTGTCAAGTGACATATAGTAACAAAAAACTTGCTGATTAATTTGTTTTACTGATACATGAAATTGCTCTATTTTGTTATAATGCTTTTCATACTCAGAAATCTTAGTTGTCTGCAACTAAACTGAAACCTCTAATTTATTTGGGTTTGTATATGACTCATGTTTCCCTGTTTTTTTTAATTTGCCTTTCTTTGTATCCTTGAGCTTGTTCTTTTTGCTTTTATATTGCTTTGTTTTAAACATTTTTAATGTGTATTTATTTTTGAGTGAGAGAGAGGGAGAGACAGAGCATGAGAGCTGTCAGCACAGAGCCTGATGTGGGGCTTGAGCTCACAAGCTGCAAGATCATGACCTGAGTCAAAGTCTGATGCTTAACCTACTGAGCCACCCAGGCACCCCATATCATTTATTTATTTTAAATAAGAAGGATTATATTTAAAATACACAACATGATGCTTTAATATACATGTACAGAATGAAACGAAAGCATTAAAAATAGAAGTACTATATGACTCAGCAATCCTTCTTCTGCGTACACACCCAAAGGAAATGAAATCATTACCTAAAAGAAACATCTGTGCTTCCATGTTCACTACAGCATTATTTATAATGTCCAAGATATGAAAATCTGCAAATGTATGAATGCGTAGGTAATTGTGATATCCAAGTGCGTGCGTGTGCGCGCGCACACACACACACACACACACACACACACGAATATTATTCAGCCCTTAAAAGAGGGAAATCCTATTATTTGCCACAAGATGGATGAAACTGGAGGACATTATGCTAAGTGAAAAATCCAAACACAGAAAGAAAAATCTGCATGACTTCACTTACATGTTGTATCTAAAAATATTGAATACGTAGAAGCAGAAAGTAGAATAGTGGTTAACAGAGGTAGGAAGGTGGGGGAAGTGGGGAGATGTTAGTCAAAGGGTACAAAGTTACAGTTATGTATAAGGATAAATAAATTCTAGGGATATAACGTATAGCACAATGACTACAATCAATATTACTACACTGTATACTAGAAATTTGCTAAAAGGATAGATTTCAGGTGTTTTCTTCTCTTTCTCTCCCATTCTTTCTCTCTGTCTCTCTCACTTACACACACACACACACACACACACACACACACACACAGAGCAACTCCATGAAGAAAAGGATATGTTAATTAAGCACATTCTTTTTATAGAATAAATTGTTGCAATGTATTTTTAAAAGCTATTTGATCTGAGTATCTGTGCTGACCTTTATCTCCATACAATGTTCCATTCCTACCTCACTCCATCCCTCTCTCCCCATCATATCACCATCTAATTTAATCTCCTATAATTCTATGTGGTCAAGTGAAGAAGAAGGAGGAGAAGGAAGAGAAGGAGAAGAAGAAGAAAAGAAGAAAAAGAAGAAGAGGAGGAGGAGGAGGAAGGACATAGAGGGTGAGGAGGAGTAGAAGGAGAATAACAACACTTATTGTTTAGAGATGACTTATTAATTACTGCTAAGCAATTAATACTCCCAACTCACCATAGTTCTTGACCAATACAGAGGAATTTTTCATTTTACTCAAATTTGTCATTCACTAAATATTTAAGAATCTTTAGATTCTATGAAATCAGAACCTTTTCTTTTGTGCAATGGAATATTAACAGCTATAAAAAGGATGAGATATTGCCATTTGTGACCACATGGATGGACCGAGAGAATATTATGCCACATGAAAAAAGTCAGACTGAGAAAGATAAATACCATAGTATTTGACTCATGTGGAATCTAAAAAACAAAATGAATGAATAAACAAATAAATGACAGAATCAGAACTATACAGAGATAAATGGATGGTTGCCAGAGTAAAGGGGGTTTGGGAGGATGGGCAAACTGGTGAGGGAGAATGAAAGATACAGGCTTCCAATTATGGAATGAAGAAGTCACAGGAATAAAGGCACACCATACAGAATACAGTCAGTGCTATTATAAAAGCTCTATACAGTGTCAGATGGTAACTACATGACAGTGAACATAACATGACATATAGAGATGATGAGTCACTATATTATACACCTGAAACCAATATAACACTGTGTGTCAACTATACTTAAATAAAAAAAAAATAAAAGAATCTCTAGATTCTTAGCTCTATTGTTAGGATTTCATAAGTTTATGTATTTAATGTCATTTTCTCTGTATGTTGTTATACATCAAAATGTTTTCTCATAATTACCTTAAAATACTTTATTGTACTATCATTTTCACATAGTTTATGCAGAATTCCCAAGGAGAAACCTGAGTAGACTAGCCATTATAACATGTTTATAACACAATCTTCTTTTGTCTATCTAAAGCTTAATTTTTAAAAATATTCTTCTACATTTCCTCTCATTATCTTTCCCCCCATAGATATATTACTTGAACATGCACATATGAAAATAGAATTTTTATTTTGAACAGATTCCTGGCATGTCATATCCATCACGTTTCGCATCTGCACAAAACAAAACAAAACAAAACAAAACAAAAATAGAACATAAAAGTTCTCTTTTCTAACCAGGCTCATACTTCTCTTTAGCTCTTGCTTCTAGATTATATACTTTTGAGGATTAGTCCTGGTTCAGAGTTAAGACTAGAAAATTATTCAGGCAAAGAGGTCAGAGAGGAACTGGCATTGTGCTCATAACTTTATTACCCATATAAATTCCCCTGCCTGCATGAAGCCTCTAAGGTTAGGGCTAAGAGTGAAGGCTTTGATGTCTGTGGTCAGCAGAGCAATGCCCCTCCCATCCCCCAACACTTAGGCCTTTGTGTCTGGAACCCGTGGATAGCTTACAGCACATGGCAGTGTGCAAGTGTCACCTTTCATCGCATACTGACAACTGACCAGACGGAGGGATGATCCCTCTCTATGGGCCAGTTACTCTCAGATGGTCACTTTTCCTGCAGGGGACCAGCCCACGCACCCCAGTTGAAAGGTCCCGAGTAGGGGGTTGGTGTCGGCGCAATATCTATAAGAAAGGAGACAGACAACGACAAACAAGACAGACAACGTGGATGGTGGTTGGTAAGCCACACTTTACTTAGATGGCCAGGGTCTTATATACCATAGGTGATTACATCATTTCTTACATAGTTCAAGGTTTTTGAAGTGAAGACATGCTCCTGAAAGGATCATGTTTAACAGGACAGGTGTAAATATTAGGAATTATCAAGTCATTGCAGAAGAGGGAGTCCCTAATAATAGTCTGGCTCCAAGCAGAAGATGAGCTTGCAGATTTCTAGGAGGATATTTACATCTCTTAAGACCCCTCATCAGTTATGCCTGGGCAAGATGCTCATCCTTTAATAGGCAAATCTTTTGGCAGAGGCTTGTGTTTTACTCCAAACAGCAGACAAAGAACCAGAAAGCAAAGTAAGGGGAGGGCTGGTGCCACTGACCCAACCAAGTTGATTCAAAGCCTAAAAGTATATGTCTCTTTACAAAGCAAGGAGAAAATCACAGACAGGATGAATAGAAGCCACATGTGTGGCCCAGGAGGCCAAATATTGTTTGAGGGTTATTTTTGCCTACTGGGCCCCAACATTTTCCTGCCACTCCCTTCCTATCACAGAAGTCCTCTTTTTTTCCCTATGTACTACTTGTTTGACCAAATAGGTAGTTGACTAAATTAATTTATAAGAAATGGTTCTGACCTAATATTCTCGACCTAATATTATCTACTATGAATAAGAAAATCAACACAATGACACAGTTTCTGACATAGCCTTACTCTGTCAAATGATAAAGATTCATCTAGTCCTAGCCTTTAAAATAAGCTCTTTCAGCATTGTCCACATTTTTTGCCTCATTCAATTAAATCAGTTGTCAGATCTCTGTTCAGATGGTCTTTACTTTAAATGATCTGCAAAAAAATGATTTTCCAGATCATTTCTATGTATACAAAAAACAATTCAAAAGAAGCAATTTTGTTTTAGTATGATTCAGACAAAAGAACGTCTATAGGTAAAATGATTCGGGGAATTTTTGTGACTATTCATTTTTCAGACTCTCAAGCAATTTTCTAATGTCTTACCAAGATTTTTTTTCTATTGAGAAAATCGCTCCTTCATTGCCCCTTAAATTCCTTTCAATATTTAATACATTTTTAATGCAGGGGAAAGGAACTAATACTGAACTATCAATTTAACACCATTCTGGAAATAAAGCCTGACTCACGGCACCAGCAACTGCTAGCTGTCCCTCAGTTTCCATTTTCCTCTTTTGCCCTTTGGTCATAGAACCCCAGTTTTAGCTGACTACCAGGCTGGCAGAAAACTGACTTTATTTCTCAGCCTTCCATCCAGCTAATATAGTCATGACGCTAGACTGTATATCTAACGTCCAAATCATATCTTTTAGGTGATGGCGATTCCCTCCACTTTCCCCCCTCAATCTTCTATACACAGAATGGTACATATACCAAAGTATTCAGCTTGATGACATTTCATAAACAACACATCCATGTAAACAGCCCTCAGATCAAGTAACAGAATATATCATCATTCTGGAAACCTCTTTAATGTTTCCTTCTATTTTCTGTTTACCACGTACTCTGCCCCTCATCTGGGAGAATTGTACGCTGCCTTCTGGTGGCATGGACTAGTTGCAGTTGTTTTTTCTGAACTTTATATAACAAAATCATATGGTAGTCTATTCTTTGTGTGTCTGTATTCTTTTCTTTGTCACTATGTTTCTCAGATTATTCCTTATTTGTGTGCAAACTTGGAGTTCACTTCTATTGCTACACATAATTCCAATGTGTGAATATAATAAAATTTGGGATAAATATACATATATAATATACATATTTATAATATATGCATATATTCCATGTAATAGGAAACTGTATATATTTATATAATATTCTGCTACATATGTAGAATATATAGACATATATACATATTACATATAGAATATAGAACACAGAATACATATAAATATAATCCAAAATAGGTAACAGTAGATTTATAATAATAAAATTATAAATATTTGGTGGCTGATATTTATAAAGACTATGTCTGAATTCCAACTGCATTTTAGACATGTTGAAACAGACTTAGTAATAAAATGTGCCTTTATTTTCTTATATATTAATAATTATAATAGCAAGGCCAATTAAAAATTTTTTAATGTTATTTATTTATTTTTGAGAGACAGAGTGAGACAATGCGAGCAAGGGAGGGTCAGAGAGAGAGGGAGATACAGAATCCAAAGCAGGCTCCAGGCTCTGAGCTAGCTGTCAGCACAGAGCCTGATGTGGGGCTCGAACCCACGTACCATGAGATCATGACCTGAGCCAAAGCCAGACGCTTATCTGACTGAGCCACCCAGGTGCCCCAGCAATGCCATTTTCAGACTGATACACTTTTTATAAAGGTGTTTTACATACATCGTTAAAAATCTCTTTTGTGTGCTAAGAGTATATCAATTTTGCCAAATAAATATTATGAACAAGGTGAAAATATAAGAACAATCTACTATTTTTTAAGATATCCTTCGCCAATGTTTATAGTATATATTTCCATGTTAAAATCTATGAAATTAAAAAACTCATCTTACACGTCTTTGAGGAAGGTATAATATAAAAATATTTTATCAAGGAGTCTCCAAAGGTAAATTAAAATATTTTTTATAGCACAGATTCACAGACACAGATACACACACACATACACACACACACAAATACAATAAAAACAAAGTAAAAATAGAAAATGAGAGATCATTAGGAATTGATTTAGGGCAATGGTATAGTAGTGTGTTTCAGCATTTTAATCTTTATACCTCGAATCCAGGTCTCCTTTTTTTTTTCTTTGCCAAATTGTACTAGACAAAATCTTGCACTTTTTTATACTTTATTTTCTTTAATGCTAGTATCCTCTTACATGTTAAGCTCAGATCTACGTCCCATTCACTTCTTCAGAAAGTATTTGTAATTTCAAACTCTGCTATGTACTGGTACGGTAGGGAGATGAGGACAGTGTTTTCTTCTTTTTGATGTAATTGATTTCAGATTGTCTTCTAAAAGAACAAATATCCTGCCACGGTGCTCACCATGGTAAATTCTCATCCCATGGCGGAAGACATAGACTGTGATTGCACATATAATGGTAGAGTGTATAGCAAAGACCATGTTGGTTAAGCCAATGACAGATAACGAAAATAAGGATGGTTAATTTTTCACAATAGCAGAGTACAAGCTGGTGGCCTAGAGTATTAGTTCAACCATTGCTCATATCAGCTTTAGAGGTAAGTTGCATGTTTAACAATTAACGGATCAAGGAAATCACACCAGACGTAAATGCATTCCAGCTAAGTCATCCCCCAAAAGCTGGGTCTATGTGTGTCCTTTTGCCCTAATGCTGTAACAAAATATAATTCACTCAATTTTCCCTTCATAAGCCTAGAAATTCTTTTACAGACAGAAGCAGAGAAAGGTGATCTGAGAAATTAAGCATTTTCAAAAATAGCCTGAACAACAAATGTAATTATAAGAATGAATATAATAGCAGACACTATAAAAATTCATAACTATTTTACAATCTATTTGAGTTTTAATAGTCAGCATTTCTGAGTTTCTTCATTTTTCTGCCTGTATCTTTTTAAATATACTTATTTATACATAATTTAAAAAATTGGATATACTCTTCTTCCAATTCTTATATAAACAACCTGTTTTATAAAGAGTAAGACGTTTTAGAAATATAAAATAATGGTTCAAGCGCACATGGGTGCCCAGTTAAGTATCTGACATCAGCTCAGGTTATGATATTGTGGTTTGTGAATTCGAGCCCTGTGTCAGCCTCTAGGTTGAATGCTCATAAGCTGGAGCCTGCTTCAGATTCTATGTCTCCCCCACTCTCTGCCCCTCCCATGCTCATGCTCTGTGTCTCTCTGTCTCTCAATAATAAATAAACGTTAAAAAAATAAATAAATAAAAATAAATAAAATAATGGTTCAAATCCCAGGTCTTCACCTTAAAATGACTGAATGAATCTTTTTGAAGAAATCATTTAATTTGTTTGATCCTTTGCTCTAAAATAAAGGATTAAAACTGCCCCTTGGAATGAGAACCATAAAACTGGATGTGATTGTGTGTTACTTGTAACGTACGCAAAAAGTGTATTTATTTTTGCTTATTGATCTTTGCTTTCATACAATATATTTTGGGAGGATTAAACAAAGAGCTGAAGCATCACATTTCTAATAAAGGCAATATTTTTTGTAATGCAAACATAAAGATAGAGATATATAGTTCCTATAACATGACTAAGAATGGAGTCCAATTCTGGTGCTTAATTAAATATTCAAAATTTATTGAATGTCTACTGATACTAGCTAATGTGCTAAACACTGATTTAAACTTGGTCTTTATTTTTAATCACTTATATTTTACTTGACCTAGAAAATTTATGGTTAGACACAAAAATGCCAGTACATGATGTTAATGAAAAAAATGTTCAGCACAGTAATGAACCAGTAATGGGGGCAAACCTGTTCTATATTACACAGAAACGATACATTTATTCAGCTTGATGAAAATGCTTACTGCAAATTTACACATTTTCTTAACATCTGCAAATTCAGCAGTAACTATATGACATCCTCTAATTTACAAAAAATAGTGTCTAGACATGACAATAAGATTAAATAAAAATTGTTCATTTTCAGGTAATAGAGCATATTTTTAATAGTAACATGTCCTTTGAAGTCATGTAATTCCTGTACCCACTGAATCATGATCTTTTACTAAGACACTTTTCTATTCTGTATGTAAAAACAATATTTATTTTGCTTTGCAGTGAACCTGGCTTCTCTCATTGGCATAAACCAGTTTGTCTAGGAAGTAATGCATTTTGTAAAAGAGTGCATCATTTATAACAGAGAACAATTCTATTATTACAAAGCAACCAGATGAGGAGGATTTCAGAAGTTCTTTTAAAAATACACCATTAAGAAAGTCACAAAGTTATTTTCAAAATAGCGTTTCTCCCTTTAAAATTTAACTTCAAGTATTGAATGTGGTTAAACGCAAAATAATAGATGGAAAATGATAGATCTTGACAAGTTTAACTTTTTAAAAATATTTTTAATGTTTATTTATTTTTAGGGGGGGCGCTGAGAGAGAAGGAGACACAGAATCCGAAACAGGCTCCAGATTCCGAGCTGTCAGCTCAAAATCACAAATCATGTGATCATAACCTGAGCTGAAGTCGGAAGCTCAAAAAAACAGAGCCATCCAGGTGCCCCAAAAGTTTAACTCTTTCAACAGTAAGAGCCTTTAAAAATCTGAATAGATTCTTAAAAACACTTCTGTCTATTGATGACCTAAAATAGGGTGCTATTTACTTATCCAGCTCTATTTACTCTATCATATATTGAATTTATACCTAATATTACTATAAAAATGATACCTGCCAAGTCCCCCAAATCGAATAGCCAAGTAATTGGTGATTACACAGAATTATTTAAGTTCTGTGATTCCAATTTCACTAACTCAGAATTATTGTTGGCTTCATAATATGATATCTCTCTCCTTCTGTCTCCACGGTCCTTTTCGCTTTTCACTGTGCATACTCTCCTTTCAGTCTTGTGATATCCTTTCTGTGGTTGGTTCTATTTTTTTAAATTATGAATTATATACACTATTCCCCCAGGGTTAAAAAACTAAATTAGTTAAATCATGGAGCCAATTTTGGTCATATTGTAATTTCTTGTTTATTAATTTTTATAAGTAAAGAAGTCTTTCTATATTCTTCTAAAATTTACATTTTAATCACCTTAACACCAGAATTTTTTAACATTCAGGGTTTACCCTGAATTCATGTATTTAGTGCTAAATGAAATAAGTCAGGCAGAGAAGGACAGAAACCATATGTTTGCACTCATAGGTCTAACAGGAGAACAGGAGAAACCTAATGGAGGACCAGGGGGAGGGGAAGAGGGAAAGAGAGTTGGGGAGAGAGAGGGATGCAAAACCTGAGAGACTATTGAATACTGAAAAGGAACCTAGGGTTGAAGGGGTAGGGGGGAGGGGGGAAAAGAGGTGGTGGTGATGGAGGAGGGCACTTGTGGGGAAGAGCACTGAGTGTTGTATGGAAGCCAATTTGACAATAAACTATTTTTTAAAAAAGAAAAAAAAGAAAACATATTGAGCTGAAATTGCAACCTTTAATGATCATTGGTTTGGCTGAAATTTTTCATTTTGAGGCCTCCTGAATGTCTTCTTTTCTCAACGATTTCAACTCTGCTTGAATAATAAAATATAATTACTAATCTCTCCACATTAAAAATTCCCACAGATTTCCAATATATTTTAAGTGGTAAAAAATTTATTGATAAAATAATGTACAAAATGTCTTAAAATTGGTCCAATAATTTTAATATTAGAAATAACACTGATGTTGCATCAGATCCAAAGCTTCCACATTATGCAGATGCATTGGCTTCAAGCTACTGATCAGAAATGATAGGCAATGATACACTCCCATCCATGAGGTAGAGGCTGTAAGCCGTGGCTATAGGCCAAGATATGGTTATGTCATAATTCGGGTAGGCCTTATCTCTTATCCCAGCAAAAGACAGGCCAGAGCTCCTTCTAAACATGAATCTTAAAATCTTAGAGCCAAAGAGCCAGGAGTCCCATTTTCTGATTTGACACCTTACAATGCCAGGTTCCGGCTCGATGTCTCAGGGCATCATATTGCTACTATATTTTTTATATATAGCTAGGTGTTTCAAAATAGCTATCTAAACACTCACTGGCATAGCATCACAACCATCTACGTTGCCCAGTGTATATAGGGCATTTCGACTATTTTTTCGGTCACATCTGGGCTTATCCTATGCATCTGTAGTGTGCAGCCAGTGGACTACATGCTTCAGCCTAGGGTAGTTTGTCTCACATATTTGGAGGTCGGCTGGTTTCGGGCTGGCACATACACCTCTCCTTCACTTCCCCCTCACGCTAGCCTGGGCAAGATTCCAGCAACAAGAGAAGCTTGCAAGGTCTTTTTAGGCCTAGGGTTAGAATTGCGTTGATGCCATTTATGACACATATTATTAAGTCACAAACCCAGCCTGAATTGAATTGTCAAGGAAATAGATACTATCTTTCTGTTGAAGGAAATGAAAAATCAATAAACAAGAAATCTTTAAGACCACCATTATACAAGGTATATTCATAACTAAACACTACCATGTATACTTTAAATGTAACAATCATATTTATCAATAATACCTCAATAAAGCCAGACACACACACACACACACACACACACACACACACACCTGTCACATTACCTACCAAAAGAAGATACTAAAGAGTTACAGTTAAAAAAATAAATAGTAGCTATTAATAAAACTTTTTGTTTCATTGGATAGGAGAAACTTATATTATTCAATGTTTTCTATGTGCCAGATCATGTTCTAAATGCTTTAAATTATTGATTAATTTTATTTTATGTACAACCTATTGATATATATTCATTCAGCAAATATTTATTTAGAGGATACCATTTGTGAGGAACTGTTCTGGGAACAGATTATACCAGAATAAACGGAATAGAAAAACTTCCTACCATAAGTGAGTTTGCTTTCTAGTAAGAAAGATGGACAATATTCAAAATATATGATAATCATTTGACCTGTTCACAGTTATATAACTAACTTTGGGCAATAAAATACAAGTGGAAGTAGTTTGTTGTTTCTGGACAGAAAGTTAAGTGCCATTACACATAATCCTTCTTTTAGAACTGAGACCAGAAGAGATCTAGATACTAGATGCTTATTCACCCTTGGTCTGGAGTGAGCATAATGAAAATGAATACTGTTGACCCATAATACATACATGATTGAAAAATAAGCCTGTGTTATTTTAAGCCCTGGGATTTTTCAGTTTGATTTAAATATTGCAGCATTGCCTGGCTTATTTTAGTTGTTAAGCATATAAATGTCAAGTATTTCATATAGTGATAAAATGATAGGGAGAGAAAGATACCATAATAAAGATTAGGAGGTACTGTGTGACACAGTATTCCTTCAATTTAGGGCGACCAAAGAAATTTTGTAAATCCCAAGTCACAATGAGAAAATTGAAGGAGAAAAAGTGAGGTGGAATAATAAGATTGGGTCAAGACTGAGGAACTTAGAAAGTCCAGAAAAAGAATTTATTCTTGCCAAGAAAGAGTCATTAAAAATTTGATAGTAAGAAAAAAGTAACATGAAATACAAAGAAAGTATATTTGAAAGAATCACATAGTACAAAACTGGGGTGACTGAGGTTTAGAAGTTAATGGAAGTTCAGACATAAATGTATATTTACACATAGAAACTTGGCTGCTGGTATTTGAATAAAACATAGGCAGTATGGCTAAAAGTTTATGTACCCTCCATACTTTAAATTAGAGGTTTAATATTTATTTTTGGATTCAACAATTATTTTGCCAGTCCCCATCCCATTAGGCACAAAAGTAAATAAATTATTAGACCTTCAGGAGTTTACAATATAATGTAATATAGATTTCACATAAAATATTCCATATATTTTTTAAAAATATAGGAATAGTTTTATAATTATTGATAGAATAATTTATGTTATAGAATTTTACACTGAAAAAGTTGTTCTTATATTTATTGACTTTGGAGGATCTATGGTAACTTGTTCAATGGTTATGTCCATAAAGTCTATGGATCAAGATTTATTATGGTGTATGTTCAAGTGTTTCTTTCTATTAACAAATATATTTGTGGACTACACAGTGTTATTATCCTTAAGGATATCCATGCCCTAATCCCCTGTGAATGTGTCAATTTGCATAGCATTTTGAAAAAGATGAAAATTAATGAAGTAAATGCAGATGGCACTCATAGTTGGAAGTTTCTAATCTCTCCTCTCAGTAATTGATAGTAGAAGGCAGACAAAAACATTATTAAGACAAATAGAACATTATTAAGACAAATAGAAGACTTGACCCCTCTCCCATTAAAGAACATGATATTCCTTAGCATGTATTTACACCAAAATATACATTAAATCATGTATAGAAAATCATAGAGATAAAAAACTATACCTCAAAACTAATAAGTAACATTATCAGTTTTATAGAAAACATTCATCAAGATAGACTATATTCTGAGTAAACATTACATTTTATCAAATTTTTAAACCTTTTTTAAGTTTATTTATTTATTTTGAGAACGAAGAGAGAGAGTATGAATGGGTGAAGGGCAGAGAGAGGAAGAGAGAGAATCTCAAGCAGGCTCCATGTTGTCAGCACAGAGCCTGGTGTGGCATTTGACCTCACTAACCGTGAGATCATGACCTAAGTTGAAATCAAGAGTCAGAGGCTTAACTGACTGAGGCACCCAGGAGCCCCAACATTTCATCAAATTTTAAATGACTAAAATTATACAGACAAGGTTATCTGCCCACACAATATTAAATTCAAATCCAACCATAAAAGCAAGTCTGGAATATATCCTAGTATTTGAAAACGGCACAACATACAGCCAGGGGATCCATGATTCAAAGAAGAAATTAAAGGCAAGCTAGAAAAATTTTAACTCAATGAAAGCAAAAGCAGAACATACCAAAACTCACCTATCCTCAAAACAATTCTATGAATGGAAAGACATACCTAACAAAGAAGTACATCAAACAACTTATCACAGTTAGCATCTACAGCAATGTCATGATCAGAGTATGCACTCTTGATATGATGAAAATGGCACCTTACCTCTGGGGTTTTCTCTCCAAATCCAAAACTCTGTTCAATCATGAGAAAGATCCCAATAAAAGAACATTTTACAAAATATCTAGCTAATAATCCCTCAAAACTATCAAGGACCTTAAAACAGGGAAAGTTAGAGAAGCTGTCAAAGTCTATCGGAGTCTAAAGAAACATCATGGTTGAATAGAATGCTGTAATGGGATCTTGGAATGTAAAAGGATGTTAATGAAATCTGAATAAAATATGAAATATACCAAATAATAATGCATTAATAGTGGTTTATAAATTGCAATAAGTGTACCATACGAATACATTGATAATAGGGAAATTGAGGTGAGTTATATGGGAATAATTTATATTCTCCATTATACTATTAAATTAGATTTTTATGTAATTCAAAAGCTGTTCTAAAATTAAAAGTCCATAAAAAATTCTAATCTGTTAATGAGCAGCTCAGCTGAATGATAGTCATAAAAAACATCTCCCAAATGCCTACTGTGTGCCATAGTCTATGTAAAGTTCTCAGTTGCAAAGGGAAATCAAATATCTATGATTAGAAGGATTGTTAGTTTAATTATGAGGTGTCTTGATGAGTAAATTGCAATTAGCATTAAGTGTGTAATCAGGAAATCTCTGCATTTATTGCTGATAATTGGGATGTTTAATGTTCTACAAAATATCTTGGAGCTGATCAATTAAGAAGCTATTTTCACCTCTGGTTTTATGAGTAAAAGATCATTCACCATAAAGGACTTAAACAACTCTTATTTTCCAGACTTCATAGAGAGAACACATATTCCCAGTTTTCCTATATTCAGATTACAATTTGAAGAAGAAAGGGGGTGGAGGGCAAGATGCCAACACAGATATTTCTTCTAAAAATCAACTCTAATAGCTGATGTTTTGCAAAGCAAATCGAAAAACGGCAATTTTTAATAAAATAAATGAGTAAAGATTGAACAAGTGCATTGCTATATTTGAAGAAATACTTAGACAAACAATGAAAAATCCGTAATAACAATAAATAACCTTTGCTTAAGTGCTCCTCGTGAACTTTACGTAAACCAGTTCAGAAACGACTAGAATTTTTGCTAGAACTTTAGCCAAAGTTGCTTTGGAGTTATACTCTTTCACTAACCATAAGGAGATACAAGTTGATAATAAAATCAAACTTCAGTGAATCATAATTTTATCTCTTATAAATTCAGCATTCTTCCTTTATTTCTTCAGTATAATAGGTCTCATTGGCTATTACAATTAATTTTAATGTAATTTTTATTTTTAAAACTACTAGAAATTATTTAAAGCCTTAAACTTTACATTCTATACTATATTATGTAATTCTAACATAATCAGTCAGCCACCTCTTTGTTGAAAGTGACAGAACCCCAAATGTAAGTTTAGGCACAAGGAAATACGCTGCTTATATAAATAAACCATGGCAATGGCACATGCAGCACAGATTTAAGTATTATTGGAATAAGAAGCTCAATTCTAACTTGCACTTTCTCTTCAATTGATCATCTTTAGGTTTTCCGTACATCATTCTCATTTTTTTAGACCATCCTTTAACATATTATTGGAAACACAGATGTGAATTGTCAGTAGCTTACCATCTCACTCTGTTGGCATCACAAGACTAGACAGCCCTTCTTTACTTACATAAGGTGGGTAAAACCCTTGGAATGTGCTTTGAAAGATTCATGTGACCTCTCCAAAATAAAAATGTGATCATGTTCATTGAATCTTCAAAAATATTAGTTGAACCTTTATCGCACCTGCTGGAGTGTTCTCCCATTTGGGATAAAATAGCAAATAAAGCTTCAATACCTGCTATAATTATAAGCTAGCGGAGCACAAAGACAAGAAACAAATAAAATCAATAAGTCAGGTTGTCATATGTTATCACAAAAAAATAAAACTGTCAAGGGCATGAAAAACAAAGGGGAGATGTTACGTCCTGTATAAGATGGTCAGGGAAGACTTCCCTGATACGGCGACATTTAAGAAAAGACTTGAAGGCAGTCACAACCATATGGCTCTCTCCATATGGCTGGAGTGGGAAGAAACAGGGATAATCTTCCAAGGAGTGAATACCAGTCCAATTTGTGCTGGGCAGATTCTAAAATAATGGGCTAACTATGCCAGTTTATATTGCTTTTAACTTTTCCTTCCTTTACAATTGCCATTTTTGGAATATCCTGATCATTTTTAATGTTTAAAATTATGCTTAGTGTGTGCACCATAGTAATTATTTATTCTCTTTAAGTTTGCAAAAAGAAATACTGACCCGACAAATAATTTTAACAGGTCAGTTAAAAACATACAGAAGACAATGCCCATTTTATTTTTCCATAACAAGAGAAATATGTGCTAGTCATAGAAAATTAGGAAAATTAGAGAAAAGGACCACAAAGATATAGTGCCATTACAGATTTATGCATATCCTAACAATATTTCTTCTAATAAAGAAGTTATCTACTGATTTAGACTCTGTTTTTTTCTCACATGACTACTTCCCTAAGTGTTATACTCACAAAGTTCTTTCACACTCCTGTAAGTAGTCATTCATTTTTTTTTCAGTCTGTTTATGTTTTCTTTCGTTTTGTTTTTGTTTTCATTTGTTTCATGCATTTGGCAAAGTTAAGACCAGCAAATCTGGATGGTTCTGCAGGTTCATCCCCTCCTCCTCTAGGTAACTGAACAAGAACTGAATCAGCATGTGTGTTATCTCAATCCTGCTGCTGTGTTCCATCCTCTCTCTCCTTAATAAAGCCACTTCTCTGCTCCAATTGTTATGTGATTCAAGCGCTCCCTGCTCTCTGCTGTGCGAAACATATGTAGAGTGGGATTCTTCTCTACTAGACATTGGCCACTACGCATGCAAATGATCTATGCTAACCTAAACTGTAGGGGAAAAAGAGAATTTGAGGGACTCTGTATACTTTATTACTACTCAACCTCATAGCTTTCCACAGTAAATGTATTTCAAATCTACACGCACACTAGTGTTTATCTGCAACTCCTTTGAATAATTTTGAGTTGTAATTTAGTTGTTTGCTGGAAAACATTATTCATTTACATTTCTTTCTAAATTATTATATAGAAATTCTCAGATGCATTATACTTGGATACACTAGCACCACTCAGAAGTAAACAGCTGGCCACAGTATAGCTTCACTCATGGGTGGCCCTGAGGAAGAGAGGTAAAGAAAATTTTGCAGTTCAGAACATAGACCTGTATGTATAATCTCCCAGGTCTTTATTTTTTTTTTTAATTTTTTTTAGCGAAGAAGTGGCCCGAAGCAAGGAAAGAATTGCTTACGTGCTTGTTTTTAAGGGAAGTGTGCATTTAGATGGTGTGTGGCCAAAAGGATAGACAGTGCCATTAGTGAAGTTATTACCTCTCACCTCCAGAGCTAAACTTCTAAAGTTTGCTTTAAGACTTCAGAGCCTGGACTCTGCAAACTATTTCTAGTGTAACAGGTGTCCTGTACTGGGTTGGCCAATGAAAGATAGAAACCCTTACTGTTTGTTCCCTCTCTGTTTTCTGTTTTTTTCTCTCCTGGCATCAACAGTTCCTTTCTGTATCAGCAGGTAAACACCGTTTGCAGATTTCTAAAGCTCAGGAAATCAGGCTCACCCACCTTAGGGACTGCGACATCATCCAGCTGGCAATCCCTCACAGACCCAGTCCAGGCCTCCGAAGACCCATCCTTCAAGCTCGGCCAACACTCTCCTCCAAAGTGTTTCTCTGCCAAAGAGTCTACTTCCTTACTAATTTCAACAGTTTTCCTCTGTTCCCTCTGCATTAGGACTGTTATCTTCTGTAGTTACTACCTCTTTGTGTTAACATTCTTTTCATTGCCATTTTTTTTGTTTTCATAATTCTGTATCTTTAGTTGACAGTTATTGATATTAAGTTCCCTGTGTTAAAATAGCTGGTACAGTCTCTGTCTCCTGTCTGGACTCTGAAACAAACAGGTAAGTAAGTTTTCAGATAATTAACTAAATAAGTATTTAGATAAGTACTTTAATTGTACAGATAAACGCAGAGACTGAAATAGAGCTGGAGACAAAACCTATTTAAGATTGTTTGAAAGGACACGCTCGGGCTATGAGCATAGGTTGCCCAAGCAGAGTATCAAGGGTGAAGAGATACAAATAAGAAGTGTGGGGAGGAGAAAAGAAGGGAAAGGGAAGATAAGGAAAGGAGAGGAGAGGAGAGGAGAGGAGAAAGGAAAGGAAAGGAAGGCATTAAAACATTTGTATAATAATGTTTAAAATGAGTTAATAGTCAAACAGTATAAAACAATGGAGCTACCTCATGTTTCTTCAATTTTCACCATATGTAAGATATTTTAAAGTAGATATCATTTCTTTTAATATTTACAAAGGATTATTTTATTTCTAGTTTTAAAGGTATGTTTACTCAGAAGGCATGATAGTATTACATTTATTTTCTTTATATTATGGTTTTTAGATTTTTAAATCAGGGTGTTGCATACAATATTGAATTCAGACATTAACATTGCATTTGGCAGTCTCCGGTTTTTCTGTGTTTAATATATTAAGTGACTGAAGTCACTGTACTTAATTTGCTACCAATTTGGGGGGAGATTGTGAATGAATCTTTGTATGTTTGTATTTTATGTATTATGTACTTTGCTGTAACCTGGCTTGGGCTAGTTTTATAAGCTTATTGAAAAAGTAGTTAATTTTTTATTCATTAGACTAACATGTACAATAGGTAACCGTTTTTAGACCTCCACTAAAATTTATGATATCCTCAGAGTTTTTCATTCTTCTTAAAAAGCTGTTAAGAAACTGCTCGAGGTTTTGTTTAGACAGGTACTCAAACAGGGTACTCCATAGTCATTACATGTGCAAGAATAGTTTTTCAGTTTTGTTAAAAATTAGTACATGCATGCAACACACACACACACAAGTAATTTTTGTATTTAGTATTTGGATTTTTTATAGTCTAAAGATTTATAACTATTTGGTATAGTTATCTTATGATTATACAGATTATTTATTCTTATATTCTTGCTATTTAAAGCTCTATTCCTATAAGAACTTATATTTCTTTGGATTTAATCATCAAAATTATAACTAAAACCATCTAAATGATAAACGAGTATATCTAGCTGCCATCTGAGAATTTTATTAGCATATGCCAATTGCAACTGGAATCTATCTTGTTTAAGGTGGAATTGGTTATAAACACCAAATTATTTCCTTTTTAGTTTTTTCCGGGGCGCCTGGGTGGCTCAGTTGATTAAGCGTCCAGCTTTGGTTCAGGTCATGATCTCACGGTTTGTGGGTTCAAGCCCAGCGTCAGGCTCTGTGCTGACAGCTAGCTCAGAGCCTGGAGCGTGTCTTCAGATTCTGTGTCTCCTTCTCTCTCTGACCGTCCCCTGCTCATGCTCTCTCTCTCTGTCTCTCAAAAATAAATAAAAAAACATTTCAAGAAAAATTATTCCCTTTTTAGTTTTTTCCATCTCAGTAAAGGTCAATACCAAAAATGTGGGCAAAGAGTACTTCTGCTTTTAGTGATCATGGATTAGTTTCATGTGAATACATTTCCACTGAGAACACCTAGAAAAAATAAACACAGTTGGGAACTAAAATCTACGTGAAAATGTCAAAATTCCAGCAAGGTAGCAAGGAATTCTAATGCCTAGATTTAAAGAGAAAGGGAAGCAAAATATTTAGTCTTCTTACTCTCTCCCTTGAGGCTGAACAGGCTTTAACCATTCACAAAGAATGGGTAGTTAAAAGATCAGCAAAACAATGGTCATTGATAAATAACTTGGGTTTTCAATTTAAATTACCAAAGGCTATTAACATAGGCCTAAGGGGAAACTATAAAAAAAAACAGCTCTGACAAAAATTCAAATTTACTTTCAAGCAGGCCCAATATCTGTGATTAATTAATTCAACAAATTCATAAGCTGAAAAATATAATGAAATAGTTGGAGTATATATGATGTTCTCAAATGGAAATTTAAGAACCCCAAATGACAACTAAAAGTTAGAACTCAATGGATATATTTAACATTTTATGAGACATAGTTTAAGAAGGAAACAGTAACTGGAAAATAGCACAGCAGAAAATATTCAGATTTTTAAACAACCAGAGAAAATGATTTGAAAATGAAAGAAAAATAACAGAAAATATTTATGGAACATGGTGAAAAGATGTTATGATTGATTCCAAAACTATGAAACAGTATTTTCAAAAAGGGGTCTCCTGGGTGGCTCAGTTGAGCATCTGACTCTTGATTTCTGGCCATGTCATGATTCCAGGGTCATGAGATCAAGCCCTGCAGTAGGCTCTGTGCTAAGCATGGAGCCTTCTTGTAATTCTCTCTCTCCCTTGCTCTCTGCCCTTTGCTTGTACTCTCTCTCTCTAAAATAAAATTTAAAAAACATATTTGCAATAATACATAAAGCCATAATTTTAAGAATTTCAATGAAACGATTCTGTGATGAATTAAGAAAAAAAAAAGGTAGGCAAGTCATAACTGAAAACCAAAGATAAAGAGCAGAAGACAGGGGAAGGAGAACTTATTTCTTTAAAGGAAAGAGAGATGATATTTACAACTGGCTTCTCAAGAGAAAGACGGAGAGCCACTAAACAAATAGAATTATATCTTTAAAGTACCAAAACAAAATAAGTACTGATTTAGAATTCTAAAATGAAGGTAGGCAATGAAAAATTTTTCTGATAAACCAAATAGAAAATCCTCACCAAAAGAACTGTGCTGAAGGATGTAACAAAGGGCATTCTTGAGGCATAAGGAAGCACAAATATCAATAGAATAAAATAATATAGAAAAAAATAAAAAGCAATGAAAGAAAATGTATGAACAAATATAAATTGGTATTTATAAATAATAGCATCTTAATGAATTTAAAATATGTAGACAAAATATGTAGACGGTTGTATACAATGTTCTGTGAATGTCAATAAAGACAATTTTTATTTTAATGTTTTTAATAAATGTCAGCCTTTTTTCCTGTCAGTTACTGAGAGAATCATGATCAATCTCCCAATTTCTAAATTTGTTTCTATCTCCTGTTTTATGCCCTATTGTTTTAATTAATATACTTTCAAATTATATGTTTAGGTTTATAGAAATTTACCATTTTTTCTGGTATTTGATATTAATATAATGGGAGTGATTTCTTTGTTTCTACTAATACATTTGATCTGTGTGTTTCAGTTGCCATTATTAGTGTAGCTAAACAGTATTTGCACACGTAATATTTACCTTTTTATCCTATGACTTTCCAGCTTTTTATGCATGTTTTTAAAGTATTTCTTATTAATGATTAATGATATTTTACCAAATAGTCTTTTATGTTGTAGACCAGGGGTCAGCAGACTACTTACAACTGGATAAATCTTCCTCACCCCTTATTTTGTAAATTCAATTTTCTGTATACACCCCTGTTCATTCAGTTACATATGGTCTATGGCTACTTTCATGCTTCAATAGCAAAGTTGAGTAGTTCTAATAGAAACCATATGGCCAACAAAATCCAAACATTTACTTTCTGGTTCTTTACAGAAAATGTTTGTCCACCTTGATCTAGGTTAACAAATTTTTACACTCTGCTTTTTAAAGCTTTATTTTTATTTGTGTGTGTGTGTGTGTGTGTGTGTGTGTGTGTGTGTGTGTGTGAGAGAGAGAGAGAGAGAGAGAGAGAGAGAGAGAGAGAGAGAGAGAGAGAGCATACGCACAGGTGAGGAGCAGAGAGAGACGGGGACATAGAATCCAAAGCAAGCTCTTTACTGATGTCAGAGAGCCAGATCCAGGGCTTGAATTCACAAACTGCAGGATAAGGGCCTGAGTGCTCAACCCACGGAGCCAACCAGGTGAGCCTAAGAGATTTTTAAATGGATGTATTAGCCTCAATATTGGGGCACCTGAGTGGATCAGTTGGTTAAGTGTTGACTCGGGCTCAGTTCATGATCTCATGGTTCATTAGCACAGAGCCTGGAACCTGCTTTGGATTCTGTGTCTCCCTCTTTCTCTGCCCCTTCCCCACTGATTCTCTCTCTTAAAAATAAACATTAAAGAAATTTAAAAAAATAAATAAATGGATGTAATAGTACATATACCTTTACTACATTATGCTTTAGCTAAATCTACCATTTTACTCTATGTTTAATAATTCTGCTGTCCTATTTCTCTCAACATTTTTGAACTATGTTTCACTATTCAATTTTCCTTTCAATTAGCTTGTTAATTGTATACCAACTTGATATTCTTTTTGTGGCTATATGAATTACACAATTCACAATTTTGTGTAAGAAAATTACATATGCTTTTACTTAAGAAAAATTAGTGATTTTAAACTTGTAAAATGAAAGGCATGTAAATCCATTTATCTCCTATGTATATTTTATCATATTGTCAAGTATTTTGATTTATATATATTTGAAACTCCTAAGTCATTATTCTAGTATCATGAAAAGAGAGCCAGTTGACTCCAGTATGCACAGTGAATTATTTCAGGACAAGGACATCAGGCTCAGGGAATCAGATCTTTTCAAAGCCTACCTCATCTTTGCTATAGAGGGAGATACTACCTCTATATACTAGGCAGTAGCCTACTGAAGGCAGATGACATTTCTATTTGCCAAAGTTGTTCACTGTATAAAGAACTTGTAAAGGTTGTCTGGAATAAAAGGCCATCAGAGCCTCACTCATAAGACATGCAGAAATAAATGTGGCCCACAGAGAATTTTCTAACTGATCACCTGTGTTACCTTGATAACAAAATCTGGCAAAGATATTAAAAGACAAAGAGGAGTGATGTCAGCAAGATGGAAGGTAAGAGCTCTCCTACTCATTTCCTTCCTCAGCAACAATAACTTGGCAGCAATCCACAGACAAAGTGCCTTCGTGGGTGCTTCGGGATCCAGGGAGGAAACTGTGACACCCGGGGTGGGGAGTTAGTTCAAAGTCACCAAGGGAGGCCTATGCCCAGGCGGCCAATTCACCTTCTGAGGCCCTCCAATCCAGGAAGAGTCATGCTCACCTGTGACAGGCCCGCAGACTGGTTGTCAGCTGTGGACCTGAAGGGGCCGGTGACACGTCTCTGGCCCCTCTTAACCACGGGAGCGGGAGCCCCCGAAGGCAAGCTCGCTGAACACTGTCTGACTGTAGATGGTACATTATTAACATTTCTACAGGATCTTACATATGTATTAATGAGCAAGTTTGGCAAATTAACTTTCCTCCCATTTTTCTTCTTTTTCGTTTTCCCCCAGAACTATTAAAGTACAGTTGACAAACTTACATATATTTAAGGTGTATAAAATGTTCAGTTAGTATACACAGACATTTTAAAATGATCCTCACAACAAAGTTAACTAATATATTCATCACTTCATATTAGTTACTTTTTTGGGGGGGTAGGTAAGAACACTTAGGATTTATTCTTGCTTAATATCAGTCTTTTCTCTACTGAGTCTTCAGTTTAATAGAGGTTTTGTGCCCTTTAATAGTTTGTGATACATGTAAGTATCACTGCCTAACACTGTCAGTGATCAAATATCTTTCTTTTCTTTTCTTTTCTTTTTTGGAGGGAGGGAGAGGGAGAGAGAGAGCGAGAGAGAATCCCACAACCGTGGGATCATGACCTGAGTGGAAATCAAGAATCAGATACTCAACTGACTGAGCCACCCTGGTGTCCCTGGAATGTTAGTTTTTGACTTCACTTGAACACAGACACCTAAGCCTTTAGGCTCCCTAACCATAATCGATACCGTACTTTTGTCATAACATTAGGGAACGTTTTCACTGGGATAAGCACCAGGAACCTGACTCTTGTAAAAGAAGAGATATTTTAAGTTCCTCTCCATGGGAAGACTTCTCTCTCCTTTGAGGCATAACATGAAAATTAATTCCTTATAACAGGATATCATAATCTCTCCTATTTAATTTATTAACCAGGAACTTCTGTTCAAATAGCAGTATTAGGGATGAGCGAAGCATGGCATGATGCATGACTAACTGCGATATTTTCCCGGGGGGTAATTTGAAAATGGAGCAGGAATAATCGATTCCTATAAAGGTAAAACTAAATAGAAAGTAACTAACATAATTATATATTTTAAAATTTATTTTTGATATCCTGAAATATCTAAGTCCAGAACCTCTCCTTTACTTAAAAGTATTAGCAGACAGATATAAGGAAAAAGGGATAGTTATTATATACAGTCATTCTCTGCTTTTCAAAAGTTTGCATTATGCCACTTCATTTTTAAGCCCTATAATTGGTACCTATGTTCACTTATTAAAAGAAATCCATGGGGCACCTGGGTGGCTCAGTCGGTTAAGCTTCCGGCTTTGGCTCAGGTCATGATCTCACAGTTCCTGGGTTTGAGCCCGGCGTTAGGCTCTGTGCTGACAGCTAGCTCAGAGCCTGGAGCCTGCTTCAGATTCTGTGTCTCCCTCTCTGACCCTCTCCTGCTTGAGCTGTCTCTTTCTGTGTCTCTCAAAAATAAATAAAAAACATTAAAAAAAAAAAGAAATCCAAATAGCATGTTCGCTTTTATGAAAAAATACAAAAAGTAAAAACAGTGTTTGGCATTTGTTTTGCAGCAAGTCTTTTGTTTTGCGGCAAGTCTTTAGGGAGGGAGCACATTCTGCCCACAGGGAGACTGGCCCCAGCCAGCTCCTCCCCCAGGAACCACAATCAGCTTCTCAGCACCTAGCAGCCAGAGCTTTGAACTCTGTGAGCATCTGTGCTTTATCTCGATTTATGCTGTGCATCCATTAGCAAGATATGCCCTAAAAGCCAAAGAAGGAGCTTATTTTGGGGGTCTGGGAACACTCAAAAATTTTCCACTAATGGAAATTGCTTCCATGCTTTATGGGATTTAGACTTATGAAAAGCCTCATGGGTCTCCTCTACTTTTGGATACTGGGGGAAACCTTTATTTGTATAATGAATATGTATATTGGAGTGTTTCACAAAGTGATCTGTTTATTTTGACTGTACGTGTGTGTGCACGTGTGTGTGAGAGAGACAGAGAAAGAGAGAGAGAGAGAGAATACCTGATTTTATTTTTGAAAACTTCTCAAGTAAATTGGGAAAACACCAAATAATTAATTTCTCTTGGAAATTCAGGTGGTTTTCTATATGTTAAAGACTGAAAACTTCTGCAATAAAGAAAAGTGCTTAACTTTGTTTCACACAAGATTTCTCAAATGCCCTCGAGAGGGGGCTCTCATGGAATCCGAGTGCAGAAAATAGCACTTCATAGTCTCTTGTGATGTTGGCTGCTTCCTCAGGATCTGTTCTCTTCTTTTCCCTTCATAAGAGGATCTCAACAGGGAAAGCAAGTTCCTGATAAGAACAGAGTCACTTCACTAGCTTTGGACATTTAGATTTCGGGAGGTGTCAGTACAGACAGCGGAAACTCATTCCAATACAGCAGGTCTTCCTAATTCAAACTAAATGTAAGTCTACTGATCCAGGGATTTTTGCTATAGGAATTTGAGGTTAGTGCACTTATTCTCAATGTGGGCTGCACATCAGTCAGGCACATCTTAAAAAATATATTCTCATGTCTCGGTCCAAAGGCATCTGGATGAAGCCCTGGCATTGGTAGTTTGTAAAAGCTCTAGGTGATTCTATTAACACAGCCAATGTTGAGAACTGTTATCAAGTACTTTATTTTTTTACTGTTTGTTTGCTTTTTTATTTATTTATTTGAGAGAGACAGAGACAGAGAGAGAGAGAGAGAATGGGGAGGAGGAGAGAGAGAGGAGAGAGAAAAAAATCTCAAGCAGATTTCACAGTCAGCACAGAGCCCAATGTGGGGCTTGATCCCATAATCTTGGGATCATGACCTGAGCAAAAATCTAGAGTCAGATGCTTACCCAACCAAGCCAACCAGGCACCCCTCAAACACTTCATTCTTAACTTAGCTAAAAAACTCTCCATAAATCTGCTTCCTTCTGTTTTTTTTTTTTTTCATTCCTATTCTTGCTACAAGGGTAAGGGTTTCATTGTATTGTGTGTTGAAGTTCCAAAAACAAGAAGTCTGATTCACAAGGATCATTAGCCCTATCCTTGTTTACATATATTTTGAGCCCTTGTTTTTCAGAATTTTTGTGTGTTTTCACACTGAGTCATGTCCTAATATACTGGCCAACAAATGAGTTCTTACATTGCATAAGGAATCTATGTGTAGCCCAATCATCCCTGTCCTTTGGAAGGAGAGTCACAACATACACATAGACACACATATACAAAACCCAAAACAAAACAAAACAAAAAAAACTACTTAAGTCATATTCTGACAATACTTTAGACAATGCATTACAAATTATCTCTGTAATAAGCCATAGCTGAGGCAGTTTTTCTTAATATTATATATTATACACCTTTTTAGTTGGAAATACACACATATTCTTCATCCAAAACATATGTTTTAAAATACCTCCTACTAATATTACCTAGCAATCACAAATACAACAACCTAATCACTTACTCTCTATCCAGAGAGTAATCCAATGATACTTAAAAATAATGCATCTTGAGATGTATCCTATGGCCAATTTTATTTTTCTCTGAATTCTGAGAATTCACAAACTCCAGTTTTCCATGTCTCTTCTAGTTTTATTCCCAGCCCAATCTAGATATTATCGTTTAGCATTCTTCGGTCTAAAGAAGGAAAGTTAAATTTGATCACTACCCACATGACCTATATAAAATCAGTGGGGACAAACAGAACACTGGCAGTGCCATCTTTGTTGATAAAGATCAATATTTCAAAAACATGACCAGGCAGCATTGTTGCCACTTCATAGGATGATTCTGGGTGGCATTTGGCCAAACACTTTGCACAGTAGAGTATATGATAAGGCTGGTGAATCTTATGAATGTTATGAGCTACTTTATTGATAGGCTACTTTTTTTTTCTTTTTGCCTGTGAGTCTCTAAGTTATAAATATGATTACCATCCTGACAGGGGCTAATATCTACTGTGCTATATTTCTAGCTGGTAAGAACTCCTAAGAGCACTCTGAGATCAATCTTGAATTATTTTGTTCTGCTTTCTAGGGTGCACAGTTGTAGTGTGTCATTTTTTTTATCTCCGTGACCACACTCCTGAGTCATAAAAAATATATAGGACTTTCTAGTTGTTTAGCTAATGCCTGCTGTAAGTAATTCATTTTCCATCCCATGTTGAGTATAGAAATCTTTTTTTCCATCTATCGTAATGCCATATTCAAGTTCAAATTCTCTGTTTTTGGATAAATTCTATTTCCCAAGCAATCATTCTAAAGGCATAGACTCTTTTAAATATGTGCTATTACTAAACATATACTCTTCCATAGCTATTTCAAGAGTGAGGTAGGGTATGGGCAGGTAAATTAAGAAAGCATGCATTAGTCAAGTGAGCACAGGGCTTTGTGGAGGCCAGACCTAAATTCAGTGCAATTTAAAAAGCCAGTAAGCAAGATTCCATGATTACTCACTTTAGCTCTCCATCAGTAACGAGAATCCAATCTTCTCTATCTGGTTCCTTCTTTCTGAGTCATATGTTTTCCTTTCTTCCATTAACTGAAGCATTCACTCCATATTCTCAATTTTCTTAGAGATAGATCCTTTTTTGTATTATTTCCAATGCTTTACCTAACCATTTTTGTTTTCATCAAAAGACTCTTGGTTTATACACCAATGAAATAGCTCAATATTTGCTGTAGCTTTAGAACTCTTGCTGAGAGTAATTAAAAAGGCCTGCTTGGGACTCAATTTCTTTCCCTCCCTCTCACACACTGTCTCTGTTTCTCTCAAAAATAAATAAATTTTTAAAAATTAAAAATAAAATGTATTTTAAAAATAAATTTCCATTTTCTAAAAATTTGCTTGCATAATACTGAAATGTACATGTTGAATTTGTGCCACTAATATTGCTCAAGTCCTTATTAACTGTAATAATGTATCTATGGATATTTTCTCCTTTGTTTCTTTTCAAACTTTACAACACTTACCTGTTTAACTTATTGGCTAGATAATCCAAAACACTTTGGAACTGAACTGATGATAGTGGACAGAATTGTCTTATTCCTCATTCCAAGGGGATGCGCGCTTTGGAATATTCACCATCAAGTCTGATGTTTGCATGGCATCTTTTACATGTTCTTTACAAGATCGGGAAAGTTTAATGTATAAACTTTATATATTAACATAACATTAACATATATATGTGTGTTGATCCTTAAATGTATTAAATTGATTTTCTAATTTTAAACCAACCTTCATAGGACAAATTTCCATCTCAGACATAATGTGTTATTTTGTTATACATTAGTGGATTTATTTTCTAAAATATGATCAGGTGCTGCGAGGGGTTATTACGGGATTAGATAACATTACTTGCACCCAATGACCTCTGTTTCTTGATCTCTTAACAATGATATTATTTCGAGGTGGCTCTTAGCCCAAAGGATACTTCTCATTCACCCTTTCAAGTAGGAGTGACCATATGACTATACATTCTAGTCAGTGAGACATAAACAAACACCTAGTCTGGAAGTTCAAACATGCTGAAAGGAGGTTTCCTCGGGAGTGGGGTACTTTCTCTCCTTTCTCATTTCTGCTTCCATGAGAAAGATGATGTGAATGAAATCCAGAAGCTGCTATGGATTGTGATTTGGCCTCAAAAATTAAAGTCATGCACACCCAAACAGACAGATACAGAATATATGGGTCCCTTCATAAACAAGAGGTAACTCATCAGACTCTTAATGCCTACCTTCGGACTGTGTGTGTATGTAAGCTCTACCCTAGGACATTTAAAAACTGTATTCAAGTCAGTAAAACTAGCAGTCTAATTCAACACTTTATGGATATAACCTTTAAATAATACAAAACAGGTGTCTTCTTGTGTGGATGAAGCACAGAGTTGGGGGATAACATTCTCTGAGGATGAGCAAGAATTTAAATTGTTGCAAATGCACAGAAACTGCAAAATATTTAACTACATAAACCAAAACTTGGTCACTTTTCAGATTTTTTTTTAGTATTTCTGGTTATATCAATGACCAAAACATATTTAACACAACACTAACATTTCCTAACCCTCAAAAGGAGAATCGGAGCATTCTGCCACTAAGACTAAGGACATTATGTTTATGGTTAACTTTCACTTATTACAAATGGCTTATTTCCCATTCATTACTGTGCAACTGTTTTAAATTAATATACAGAGAGTTGCTTTACAGTGAAAAAATAAGAGCTGAGACAGTAAGTATACAGAACCCAAAATAGTAAACTTTGAGAACTAGTCTCTAGAGAAATTACACTGACTTTTCATAAAATATACACAGTGCAGAAAATATAAGCATTATTTTTAATGCTTCTTTATTTTGAGAGAGAGTGTGCAAGCAGAAGAGGGGCAGAGGGAAAGACAGGGAGAGAATCCCAACCAGACTCCACACTCAGCACAGAGACCAATGCGGGGCTTGATCCCCTGACCACAAGATCACCACCTGAACGCATACCAAGAGTCAGAAGTTCAGCCCAAAAGTCACCCAAGCATCCCTCAAGATTTAATTTTCATTTTAATTATAATAAACAGTATTGTATCATTTTAACAAAGGGAATAATTTTGTTGGAAAGCAGCCAAGGAAGATACTGGTAAGACATTTTCTAACTTGGCTCCCTAAATGGATGGTATAGATATTCACATCATAGGAATATGGACAGAGGAAGCTTGACATGCCTGTAAAGATTAAATAATTTGGTTTTTTGAAATGCTTTTGAAATTAATTTTGTGAAAACATCCTCCAAAGACTTCCCTTTGATCTAGCAGATATAACACATTATATGTGTTACAGATTTGGGGGGGGGGATACTTTCTACATTAAAACATGTCTTTCTGTTCCAGTAGAGCAGTGGCCTCTCCTTTGCACTAATTTTACCGGATCAGCCCCGGTGTGGGAGGAGGCAGGAGCTTCCTGAGCAATGTCAGCAGCACTGGCCCGATTTTATGCCCAAACGAAGCAATCAAAGAAACCAAGGCAGCACAAAGGGGAAAAGCCTGCCAGATGTGAGGCTAATGGGGCAGTGGCTGGAAGCAGGCTGTGGAGCCGGAATAAGCTTGTTAAGCAGAGCTAAAACCCACGAAAAGAGAAGTTCTAGAAGTTCTAAAGCAGAAGCTATCTTTGTAAGCTTTAGCTCTCATCAGGAGAAAGTACGTGATCAACTGCTCATGTATCATGTATATAGAGGTATTCCTTTAAGTAGGTTGAGTTATTAATAATAAAATATAAAAGAGGACTTTGAAATATTTTAACAATCCACTTGAATTTTACCTGTTATTTTTAGCTGTCGAATATATGTGCCTTTATTTTCCACTCTAAAGATTTTTTTCCCTTTATCATCATTATCATAAACCTAGTGGAAAATTAGAACCTCTAATGGGAATAATTAAAATATCCAGTCATACCATTTTATTTATATTTCATTACATTTAAATTAAAAATGCAAAAGTATGTTGCTTTACCTTCCTTCAGTTTTCACTTCAGTTCATTTATAAAGTATTTCCTTTTATAGTTAGATCATAAATGAAAATGTATATTCCATTAATTATAGCTGGATTTTTTGTATTCTCTACAAGATATGCTACATTGAAGGCTTAATTTATCAAATACTTTGAAATTTCATGTTATATTTTTCTATTTAGAGAATAAATAAATAGGTAAACAAATGTGTAATTATTTTCTTTTTTTTTTGGTCACGCTACATGATTGTTAATAAGTATGAGTAGGAATCAGTGGAAGTTGATACTAACAACTTTAGTAATTAGGATGTCTACTCCCTTGACAATGAAAATCAGTTTCGCTGTTTATTCCGATATTTTTTCCCCTTCAAATACACTTGATGAACTTCCTTAATTCAATATTTATTGCCAGGATCAGTGCTAGTGAATATACAGTGGTAAATAAGACAAACTTGTTTTGCCTGCTCTCCTGTTGCATATAAAATGGTAATTATGCAGTAAAATATGTATAAAGAACATGTATTTTCCAAACTCCAAAGAAATGGGAAAGCCCTTAAGTTAATATTATACATTTTAAATGATCTTTCTATAAAATAATGGGAAAACTCTCCTGAACCAAAAAAAAAAAAAAAACCCACAACATATCCAAAATCATAAAATGTAAGCAATTGCTGTTCCATAAACCTCTAGGAACCGTACAAAACTCGAAGTGATTTCCTAGTTTGAATACACATAGCTTTATTAGGAACATATGTTCTTCTGTCTTGAATGTAAGTAAAAATTGGATTAATCACTTTTGATATCTAATAAAAGGTTTGACATAGGACCAAGATATCAAACACATACATAGCTTTGATATTATCTACTCAATAGAATATATAACAGAAGGAAAATAACATTTTCTTGGTAAATTCCCTAAAATAATAAATTTTATTAAAATCCGTTACATGTGTGTGTATACAATAGATTCAATGATTGATTGTTTGAAATATCTATTTCTTCCCCCATTCAGACCTCACACCTGTTTTACATACTCTTTTTTAGTTTCCTTTTGTGTCTCCTTCTGAGACATCTTTTCTTGACTGTCCTATATAATGTAGTAAGTGGGGCGGAGGGGGGTGTTGCTGGAACAGATCTGTCTGTCTGTATGGACATTTATGTTTTATAATTTCAGTTTTATCTGCATCTGTAGATCTATCCATAACTAAGAAAAAACAGCATATGGTGTTGATTTAGAACAAGTTTATGGAGCCACACAGACAATGATTAAATAACAATTCTACCACTAATTAGTTGTTTGCCTCTGGGCAGGGAACACAATTTCCTTGCACCTCAGTTTTTTCATCTTTAAATAAAGATAATAGGGACACCTGGGTGGCTCAGTCAGTTAAGTGTCTGACTCTTGATCTCAGCTCAGATCATGATCTCAATGGTTTGTGGGTTTGAACCCTGCATTGGGCGCTGCAGACAATGCAGAGCCTGCTTGGGGTCTGACGGTCTCCCGCTCAATCTGCCTTTCCTCTGCTTGCTCTCTACTTCTCTCTCAAAAGAAATAAAAATAAACTTGAAAAAATAAAATAAAGATAATAAAAGCATGTATACCACACAGTTGTATCAACATTAAATGTGGAATAAATATATATGTATGAATATACGTGTGCGCGTCTACATTTGTGTGTATTTGTGTGTTAAATGACAGAAAGTGCCTACAATCACTTACGCCAGCATTATCGACCCGATGAATGTATCTTTCTAGCACTCCAAATATATTATATACAACTGTAATATATAAATTATTCATTCTAATTTCCTTTTGGTGGAATCCTAGCAAGTGGGGGACCTGATATATGACCATGACATATCTTCACTTCTCTGAGTGGGGTTTGCATTAAACTGTAGACAATTGTCTGAAGAGGTAACACTGAACCTTCAATAGAAGCCTCGTTATATACAAAAGTATGTTAAGGCAAATGTGAACACAAAATATACCTTAACTGTTCCCTCTGAAATTACTCTGACTTCCCACTCCCATTTTCTAAAAATATATATAGCAATTTTCTGAACATGTATTTCTACTTTATGGACTAAAAACTTTCTAATTTAATACAAATGATTAATGCCCTTCTTAGGGTCTTCCTATGAAAAATGAAAAGGCATGTTAAGATGAAGAGTATTAGATTATAAGGACTAATATATTAATTATTCAAGTTAGTTAATGCTTTCCCACTCATAATACCCATGTACGATAACGAGAAATAAAATAATATGTAACAGAAAAACATCCACTTCTCTGGCTGGATTTTATTTCAGCAATTGTTTGTGCATGGCATTGTTCATCCCTGTCCTGCTTTAACCTCATTTTACAATCCTCGGTCTTAATCTTTGTATTAATTTGGAAAATTTTCTATTGAATCATTTTAGCTGGCTGGCTTCTGGGAATCTTTCCCATCATTGAGTTCATGTGTCCTAGTTTAGCTCTGCAGCTCAATCCCAGTGCCTTGGAAGGTCATCCGTTGAGTTCAGGACACTGATTTTAGTCTTTGGCTTACCCGTAGGTAGATGAGGATCTGCTGTGTGGCTCTCTTCCTTACTTGCCCCTACACCCCCAGCATCTGCCTCTCTGCTCGTGCACCTGCCTGTTCTTGGGGCAATCCACTGCAACCTCCTTACTCTTTCCCTCTGGAGTCACTCACCCTCCTTACCTAGTTAGCGCCCCTCTGCTGCATTCCAGCAGCTGTCTTCACTGATCTGAACTGGGACAGCCTGCATCCTGCTAGCTGCATTGACGCCTTGCACCAGCTCAATGGAGCCGCATAAAGTAAACCAGGAGCAGGTAAGCCCATATAAAGTGAGATTCTATTTATGGCAATACAGTAAACATGGAGCGTTAAAACAACCCACTCCAATTTAAAGCAAGATAAAAGTCAGTGGGCTCCTGGCCCCAGGCTCCTCTGACCTGGCATATTCTTCACTTTATATATCTGCTGCTATCACAGATTTTAATGATGTAAAGGAGAGCACTGTAAGATTTCATTTACTCCAACCACATCTATCTTTGATCTTCTCCTTTTCATTGCTTACTTGTTAGCTCAGTAATAAAATAAAGTCTAAACAAACTCAGTTGAGTCTGAGTAATCATTCTCATAAATCTTCAAGTCTGGAGAAGCCTTGGGGGTCTGCTTTAAGGCATATGCTTCTCCCCATGAGCTTACTGAGGTTTGGCCTCACCTCCAGGAACTTTATGACTGAGAAGAGATTAACACATTTATATTCGTAGCATCATAAGCTGATATTATTCTATGTAAATGGAATTTTAATTTGCTTGGTCTATAACATTGAGGTAATTTATTTATATTTTTTTCTCACAATAGCTAGGTGGGGAGGACAATCATTTTTAAAAAATCTCAGAGAAGTTATAATTTGTCTGAAATTATCCGCCAGATAAAGAGTACTAGACCACCATCTTATATTGACTCCAGATCTAATAAAGTTGAGTTTGACATGGGTTTGAAACAGAATTGGTACTGAGGCCACTATTTGCCAACCTGAGGACGTTGGGAGCACTGGTCTGTGTCTCTGAGTTTTGGTTTCCTCAGTTGATAGTGTGGTTAAGAACAACCATCCAAAGAGGATTTTTTGGAGATTAAATGAGATAATTTATTTGTAAATCTCCTTGCTTAATACTGATCACATAAATAAATGTGGAATTAATGCCATGTTCTTTCTTGGGAAATGAAGCCATTCTAGTGGTCTTTAGCTTAGCGGACTTTGTATCTAGCAGGTGAAGATGTGAATTTTTGAAATCGTTTTCTGTATCTACCTTATTCACCTTTGTGCTTCTTGGCATTAGGTCAAGCATGTTTGAAACACCAAATATATGTTTGTTGAATGAGAAAATAAATAAATGACCTGGTGGTTAGATAGACAGTCTACGTATTGGAGTCACATAAGACACAGAAGAAGAGTTTTACAGAAATAAGTTCAAAGAGGATGCCATGTAACAAAGTTGAAGAAAAATCTAAAAGTACATAATTAACTAACATAGAGAGGCTCTCACTTTCCAGTGAACATTTCTGTAAACTCTGAAGCACTACTTGAGAGTAAGTATATTTTTCTAAAAGTTATTTAGAATATATATCAGAATATTTATAAAGTATGCATCAATCTCATATTGTGCTTTTTAACATTCCTTCTTACCTCCCTCTTCATTTATCTTATTTATTTATTGATACAAGTTTACAGGCACTGCTGTGTATATATAAAATATTGAAAAGAATTAGAAAACATAATGTAATGTTCTTTCCTCTCTCTCTCTCTCTCTCTCTCTCTCTCAGAAGCGGGATCTAAGTAACTAACTGACATCTCTGACACACCTTCCAAAACTTAACACGTTGGAAACTATGTAAAATCAATATTCAGTAGATAAGTTTTTATATCCAGAAAGGTTTACTATGTATTAAATATAATTTGCAGCCTGGTCATATATAATAAAACACGAAGTGTGTTAATAATAGCGTATCTTTTTATACAAAATACATCTGTGACATCATTGTGATATGATAAATCATCTTAGTTACTGAGTTAACTTCTCCAACTTGGATATACAAAATCACAAAGCTAAAAATCAGTCTCTCTTGGCAGCCTTTACATCATTTAATGAATGCAAACTAAATGATCACTAAACCTTATCACAAACAGCTTGAGTTATGTTTTAAACAACCATAGAGATATTAAGTATAATTATTATACCTCTCTTTAAGAATATACACTTCACAGATTAACTTTGGAAATTTAATAAAGACATTGGAAATTAGACTGTTTGTAGCAATATTGGATGGATGATGCTGTGTATTTTAAATGTAAGGCACAGCATTTTTATATCAAACAAATAGTTATTTTTCCCTTTTGTCAAGCCATTGCTCCATGTCATTCTTCTCTCTTTTTTTATTCAATGTGCCGTAATGAAGCTGACATTTTGCAATGGGAAGACACAAGGGCCAGTTTTTAAAACTGCTACATTTAGGGGCGCCTGGGTGGCTCAGTCGGTTGAGTGTCCGACTTCGGCTCAGGTCATGATCTCACAGTTCATGGATTCGAGCCCCACGTCGGGCTCTGTGCTGACTGCTGAGAGCCTGGAGCCTTCTTCTGATTCTGTGTGTCCCTCACTCTCTGCCCCTCCCCTGCTCATGATCTGTCTCTCAAAGATAAATAAATGTTAAAAAATTTTTTTAAACTGCTACTTTTAATTTTGACATAATTAGGAAAAATTTCTTTGGCACTTTACTTTCTGTTCTATAGCACATTAGTCAGTTTGGTGAAATGTACCTTAGAGTGTCAATTAGAAACTGAAGGGAAACTTGTGTTCAAAGAAATCCAAACTGTTTTCCCTTCTATACTTGAGTTTATCTCTCCCAGAACAGGTTCTCATTATAAGCTTTCTGTCCTTTTTGGTGTAAAACTTAAATTTCATCGTTTTGTATTTCTCTGGTGCACCTAAGTTTAATAAAACACGAATTTGTCACACACCTATTTAAGGTCATCATGTATATAATTTTTAAAATTTGTTTTTAATGTTTATTTAATTTTGAGAGACAGAGAGACAGACCGTGAGCAGGAGTAGGGCAGAGAGAGAGAGACACAGAATCTGAAGCAGGTTCCAGGCTCTGAGCTGTCAGCACAGAGCCTAATGTGGGCTTGAACCCACAGACTGTGGGATCATGACCTGAACCAAAATTGGACACTTAACCAACTAAGCCACCCAGGTGCCCCATAATTTGTGAATTTTTAAATGCCTTATTATTATTGGGAAGATCATTGTTGATTCTAATATTATCTATTTGTAAGTCTCCAGTGTTTATTTTCTGTTGTAGATAATAAAATAATTTTCAAGAAATAAACATAAAAGCATAATCCTGAAAACAACAAAGGAATCTACTTTCAATTGTTTCTCTTATGTTCTAATGAATAAATTATAGTTTATTTTCTAGTAGTGTATCTTAGAGAAATGCAGAGTTATAAATACATTTCTTATTTTTTAATATGCATGGATTTCAAATTACATCAAGCTTATAGTAAATTGCATTGGGACATTAGTTAAGTTTGGTTTTATCTTCCATTTATTACTATTAGTGTATATTATAACTATCTACTTAGCATTCCCATATTGTTTATAGACAGAATAATGGAGCTTGTGAAAAGCATCTACCTCGCAAATGGTTTTAGCTAAGGGAACTTCCTTCCCAGTTTTACATAATGTGCAAACACTCGAAACACACACACACACACACACACACACACACACACACACACACAGATGTAAATCCATCAGGTCTCTTCCTCTTAGTTCTCTATTAGTACTATTATTTGGATCACTTCAAAGGAGAAATAATCATCTTCTATAATGGATGATAGTCACAGAATATACTTTTAATGACCAATAGAAATGTGAATGCAAGTGTAATTTGTGGTCCAAATGACTCAAGTTTTTAATCGGACTGATATTCCAATAATAGAAAATTGTCATTACCTTTGCCTAAAATATAAAATTTCAGATTTGTGTATATTTTCCTATACAATGAATAAACATTGAATAGTATCATGCAGTAAATTTTACTTTTCTTGAAAGTGTTCTAGAAAATCATTTGCTATCCATGCCTGAAAATGACTTATCTCTCTACGCTCTTTTCAAGTATAAAATGTGTGTTATTCTGGATGAACTTAGGCAAGAATAGAACAATTTTTGGGTTGAATGCACAGCAAAACAGTTTTCAAAAATATGCAAAATCACTGACACTATGCAAGATGGAATAACCTTTCTAGCTTCAGGCATCAGGGATTTGGATCAATGTTATTATGTTTACTTAAAAATGATCTACCTTTTATTGATTTTAAGATTCCTACTTATCCAAGTATGTCTTGATATAAGGAAAGAGGAGGCACCTAAAAGCAGTCACCAGGGCATTTCATGATAGTAAGGATAAATGCAAGGTTTTCATATACTTAATTTTTTTTCTTTTGCCATTTTCAAAATAATGGGACATTTCCATTTCCAGCAATATTTTATATGACATATCCTGAAAAACAAAGAAACTTGTACTACATAATGCATAAGAATGTTGGATAAAACACATAAGGAGTGATTTAGACACAACCAAACTTGCAAAATTACCCTATCACAAAAAAAGTTAACCTCGGGGCGCCTGGGTGGCTCAGTTGGTTAAGCCTTTGACTTCGACTCAGGTCAGATCTCATGTTCCTGGGTTCAAACCCCGCGTCAGGCTCTGAGCTGACAGCTAGCTCAGAGCCTGGAGCCTGCTTCCTATTCTGTGTCTCCTTCTCTCTCTCTCTCTGCCCCTCCCCCTCTCACGCTCTGTCTCTCTCTGTATCAAAAATAAATAAAACATTAAAAAAATTAAAAAAAAAAGTTAACCTCAAATGAAAGACAAATGCGTAAGCTCAAACTCATTGAAGTAGCACATTGAGTCCCATGTTTCTAGACTATGGGAATATGGACCTATCAACAAACAATACAGCATCATGCATTTTACTTACTATTCAAGCAGCTCCCTAGGTTGCAAACTGATCCACCTTGCCCAGACCATTCAGTGACTGACTCTAGTTCATCAAATTCTTGAAGTACTCTCCTCCAAAGGCCTTTCTTATGAAACCCTCCAGTTCTCTTGGTATATAGTCTCTAATGCTTCACTAAGCAAAATTAACTTTGTGGCAATTGGAAGTTCTACAAGACTTGGCCATGATTGTCTCTACTGTAGACTCAGTAATAGGTTTTATGTTTATAAATCTCAGCTTAGTCAAGACAAATTTATCCATCACAAGTTCTATGCTGAGTCGAAGCCTTGGATATGTCACTGAGACTCAGTGTTGAATTTATTTAGTTTATCTTAGGAATAAAGACCCCATGGCTTTTTGGTGCAATGTTCATAATTATACTTATTTTCTTTGCTGACTGTCTGTATGAACACTGCTTTGCTACTAACCATTCTGTCTAAATTACTGGCTACATTGCTATATATCTATTAGACTACATTCATAAGTCAAGAAGCAGACAAAGAGCCAATATATCTGTCTGAATTCATCTGAAGGAATACCAATTTAAGAAGTTCCCCTCAGATTGGTATCATTTGCATAAACTGCCTAAGGAACCTTTTTAAAACCTTACAAAAATGTTTCTATTCCTTATTGTATAAGATAAATTTGCTTTGAAAGAGAGCTACTTTCCACATATTCTACTTTCTGGGAAGATGCTGATTTCTGCACCAAGGCGTTCTCAAGTGATATTTCATTTTTGGCGATGAGTCAATTCCTTACAGAATTACTGGCTGATAAACTTGCACTTCCTCTTGACTGGATAATGTATTAATATTCTTGTGTTTATCTTTCTATATGGAATAATTTCAACAACAATTATAAATTTCATTTACCATTATGAAAAAAACGTTAACATATGCAAGATTTTTCTAAGAAATTCTCCCAGAAAGTGCTTACTAATATTTTAACTGTTTTAATTATTCTAAGGTAAACTTTTTCATTGAAACATCAACCCTGTAAAGAATGTCTTAATTGTGGTTCAAGCTAACGACCTTAGAACACTCTGGTCTTTTAAGCAAGATTTTAAGTCTGTAAATACTTAACAATAGAGAAACTTATGAATTGAGTGAGGAAAAAAAGTCCATCTATAAAAAAATTACAGTGAGCTAATAATATTTGTTTGCAAACAACTCTTCTCCTCCCTAATTCTATTATAGTTCAATAATGTTCTTTGTCTATGCCTAGAATTTTTTCTCATGTTTAATCTTGTAGATCTCTGTAAGTTAACACTTTTCACATATATTGTTTAATATTAGAAATGTATACAACTATGTCTAACCAAATATACATCTCACAATGGATTTTTTTCAAATGTCTAGTCTTATAAATCTCTTCAATCGTATAAACTAAAAATCAATATGTTAATTTGAATTGTTATCTCAACATCCTTAAAGTCCTAAAACTAATACTACATTGAATTAACTGACAAATAATTTTCAATTCCAGACAAAAATAATTGCAATATTCCTGCTTGTATTTAAAACATTATAAAATAGCCATAAACTAATAGGTAAAAAGATGGGTAAGTCCTTTTGCATTATTTAAATATATGTGCTTATTCTGAAGGAATGTAAAAGAGTGGAAGCATATATATGTAAGGGTCACTACTGTGATTTTGTTTGTAAAGAAACAAAAGAGAATATAATTTTGTCCTAAAATAAAAAGTATTCACCTGTTCCAAAATAAAAGATATTAAAACAGAACGGTGGAAGTATGGTATAAGCATAGACTGCATGAGGAGAAATAAACTGCTGAGTAAGATCATGATACCTACAAAAATAAGATGGAAGGAGTCTATTAAATTGGTTGAAAATTTAGACAAATTTGGTAAAATATAATGAATATATTCATAAGAACAAAAAAGGCTTATGAATCACTTCCCATAAAATGTTTTATAAATAATACATATGAAACATAAAGTTATAATTTTACAGATCTTCGTTCTAAAAAAGAAGTTAATCTGTAACCAAGACCATTGGAGCAGGATATCTTCTATGCTGGAGACATGGACTGCTACAGGTTTGTGTTTCTTTGCTCGTCTATTTTCTATTTTCTGGCAATTTTTATCTTTGTTGATTTGGGGGTTGATTTTTATGTATTTGTTTTTATTTATTTTATTTTTTTTGTAGCAATGAAACAAAGAAACTTTGTATTTCTTTCTTCTACATAAATTCCTAATTCTCAAAACTTGATTCTCATTTTGCTTACAATTTCAAAGCATACATTATTTCTGTTGCTATAAATGATCAAATTAGGCATTTTGAGAAATACACTCTTTTACAATACTTGGAGTGCCATTTCGTGTACCTCTGTAGTATTTATTATTAGATTAGTATTTGTTAATGATTTACATGGTATACAAATGCTACAGTAAGCTTGAGTTGACACAGTACAATAAAGGGTGAATTAGCCCTTGTCAATAAATCCCAGAAGACTAGATGCATAATTTAGCTCAAAAATGTGGTCCACAGAGTGAAGTTTGGGTTGAAATGCTCTGAACAAATTGGATAATTACTAAGATTCTATTCACATCACTTTGTATCCTTATACCAAGGATAGAAATTACTGTCACACCAGAAAATGAAATTGTTATGCTTACTCTATAAATCTTCTAGCTATAAAAACTCTTCTGTTTTCAAGACCCTTCTACTATTATGCCTTAAGTATGATTATTAGAAAAGAAAAAATTACGCAAAATTTTTGTGCCACTGTAAGGGAATAGGTACAAATGAAGAATTTGTATATCTTGAAATGTAGGAAGGCATTCTCAACAACAAAGCAAGAGACATATTTAAATAAGTTAGTGGGGCACTTGGGTGGCTCTGTTGGTTAAGCATCCAACTTTGGCTCAGGTCATGATCTTGCAGTTCATGAGTTCGAGCCCTATGTTGGGCTCTGTGCTGACAACTCAGAGTCTGGATTCTGCTTCAGAATCAGTGACTCCCTCTCTCTCTGCCCCTCCCCCACGGATCAGGTTATAGAGACTAACTTATTTTTTTAAACATTTATTTATGTATTTGTTTTTAATGTTTATTTATTTTTTGAGAGAAAGAGTGACAAAACATCAGCAGGGGAGAGGCAGAGAAGATGGAGACACAGAATCCGAAGCAGGCTCAGGTACTGAGCTGTCAGCATAGAGCCCAACGCAGGACTGAAACTCATGGACTGCAAGATCAATACCTGAGCTGAAGTCGTACACTTAGCTGACTAGCCGCACAGGCGCCCCTGAGGTTTGATGTTTTTAATGATGGCTCTTAACCTTGGCTCTTTCTAACACCTTGATCTTTAACACCAGATATAAGATAAATTCTTGAGAAACTGGCATTGTTAGGCAATTTGTAACAAAATTAAAAGGACAATGCTACTTGTTTATGTATGGAGGATGCAAATAGATGATGAACAGGTTTTCATGGTCTAGATCCTATGTCTAGGATTATGGCTTGGAAGTACCTTCTAAACATTAATGAGAATGCTTTCTTTAGTGCTTGTGCCACAATGACCAGATATATTCTTCAAAGTAATAAGCAGTGCTGAATAATTTCTGTCATGCCAGATGATTCAAAAACAATCATCCAATACAAGGAATAAGCAGGACTTATAAATACAAAAACAACTATCATTAAAAAAAAAATACTTGTTCCTAAAGTATCACACATCTGTACACCAGCCAAGAAATAATAAACCTCAAAGATGAGTCTATTTTTCAGCATATTACTAGAGAATGTCCATAAATTGAAAACTGAGAATTAATATTTTTAAAAAAGCAAAAACATAACATAAAACTTGCAAAACCATCACATGGTCTCAACCATAAAGAGTAAATAGCACCAGACTTGTCCAACCTCCCTAAACACCGAAAACATGGGATGAGCCACTGTTTCAGACACCGGATAAGGGGCATCACTGGACTGCGATCTCTAACAGAAGAGAATCAAACAATTTCTGATATCATCACAGCATTCTGCAAGAAGACTCTTCACAGGACACAGCACCTTCTGTGGGATGGCAAACACGAGAAGATCAAAGTAATTTCGCCATGTTAGAGACACATATATCTGAGTTTAGGAAAGTGGAGAAGGCTGAAACTTTAATGAGAGAGTACCAAAATAAAAGGAAGAAACTCAGAGACCAAATTTTCAAAGCATGGATAGGGGCTCCCTCTGCCTTGGGATAAATACCAAGAAAAGGGCAAGAATCCATAATCTCACAGAAAAGCTAATAAGGAATCAAAACCACAGAAAAGCTATAGGTGGAAGAATATTCAAAGCCCACATAACGCTAGAGCAAATCACTTAGAGAAAAGAGATATTTTTAAATACAAGAGACATTTTGTATAAATCGCAGAGAAGTTACACCCTTAAAACAGAGATAAACCAGCATCAGAGCAAAGGTAATTGTAGATCATTCCTAAAGAACTTTGGAAGAGGCAAGATGATTTGTTAGTTAATTAAGTATGTGGTCAAACAATAACAGCAACAACATCAACAACAACAAAATCCCCCACAAAAGAACGAAAAAACCCCCCACATATGATTTAAATACATACATACATATATATTCATATATATACATACACACATATATTTAGAAAATATATATTATACATAATATTCAATAATGTAAATCACATGGTCCTACAACTGGCAAAAATTACTGGACATGTGAAGATTAAATAACTCAAAAATCAGGAGAAAATTTAATTAATAAAATAGGCAGTGGAATAGTAAATATTATAGAATCAACAGACAAGAACACTAAGAGGGCTCTTATGAATATATATTCATGAATAAAAATGAAAATATAAAAATCAATTTGAGCTTCTAGAGCTCAAAAAATATAATATCTGAAATGATGTATTTACCAGAAAGGCTGAGGGGATATTCAGACAGTAAAGAAGAAAAAGCTAGTAAAATTGAAGACAGGACAAAAACCTAGCAAAAGAGGGAATAACTTAGCTAAAAAAATAAATAGTTTCAGTCATGCAAGGAAAACATAAAGTTGACTAACATGTAAAATTATAATAGAAGAAAAGCAATACATAGCAGAAGGGAGAAGATTGTTGAAGAATTAAAGAGTCCATAATTTTCAATTTCATAAAATTATAAATTAACATATCTACAAAACTCAACAAAACCTAGGAAGAATAAATACAAAGAAAGGTATACCAAAACATAAAAATATAAAATTACTATAAAGCCAAAAATAAAGAGACATATTACTCAGAAGGCACAAAAAAATTGCCACGCATATCTTTCTAAAAAAAAAAATTCCAACTAGAAAATCATGGAAGCAACATCTGGAAAGTTCTGGTGAAAAAAAATGAAATCAACTAATTATTATATAACAATATAAGTAGGCTTCTGTGCCTCAGGTCAAAACAATGTTTAGTGTTTGTTTGTTTGTATGTTGACATTTATTACCCATCCAGAAAGTCTAAATATGACTGTTTGAAATCCTGGTATTTCAGTTGCATTCCAAATAGAAAGAAATGGTGTGCAAAATGTGAAAGGATTATTCCCAAAATCATACCATAGCACTAAATGAACTTTTAAAAAAAATAACTCTGTCACAGAATAGTGAGATATGAAGTATTTTATTTAGGTACTTTGCCATCACAAATAAAAGTCTGTGATGTAAAAATAAAAGAATGGATATTGGGTGCACACTAAAACACTTTCCCTTAAGACAAATTCCTGATATCTCCATCTCTCCCTCTTTCAAGCCTGATACGACATAGGTCTATAACCTAAATATACAGATGGTAGAAAGATAGATAGACAGATGTAAAAACACACATAGATAAAGATAGAGACAGGCATATATATATATATATGTATATATATATATATATATATATATACACACACATACACACACACACACATACACACACAAATTACAAAAGCACATCCAATCTCTGGCAAAGGAAATTTGGCTCAACCTTTGCCCTTTACATGACAAATCAACATCTATCCTGAAAATACTTAAAATCAGGACTTCTCTCACTTGAGTTTGTACTAGAAAACCAGCAAGTTACATAAGGAGACAAAATATAAAAAAACATGAGAGAAAAGAATCATGGTGGCTAGATGTGCCTAACCATTTATCTAATTAGATATATCAAATTAAATTAATTAAAGTGACTATTCCAAAATTAAACGATTTCTTAACAACAATCGAGGACAAAACATTACTATCACAAAGTTTTTGAAAGAAAATTACTGACAACCTCTAATTATAGAATCAATAAAAGTAACTTTCAATGGTAAGAGCAAGTAAGCAGTTTTTCAAAGAAATAATACATTCTATTCAAAATACAATATCTAATGGGACATTCTAGAGCTCATATTTTAAGAAAAGAAAAACTACCACAGAGATTTCTGAGATGCAAATGAAAAAAGTAAGCAAATAAAGTGTGGATAATCTAAATAAATGTTGAATAATTAAAATATTTTCACTATAATCCTGTAGTTCCAAGGCTGACATGAAAATGAAAATAGTGAAAAAAGTAATAGGATATTAATATAATCTTGATACTCGTTAGAGATAATCTGAGTTAAAGCACACCAGAGTTCTTTTACCATCCAGATGAATTATTAATTACCGACTTTCTAAACTTTAGTCACAGAAATTTTTGCAAAGTAGCCTCTTAAGAAGCATTAATAGTGTTTCACACTTGTAACAACAGATGGAAAAAACAGAATTAGGAAAAAAGTCATTAAAATAAACAGTGAAATAATAGAAAAAATAATACCAGAGAAAACACAAATAGAATGTTCAAATTAGGATAGTGAGTAAAAATATATCATTTAACATAAAAAACAGACTACACTTATAAACTAAAAGATGATTTATATACATAATATGTACGTATGTGTAATTTTTCAAGCATATACAACTATGCATATATCTATATTTCTAAGAAGATAATGTATATTAAATATATGCCGATGTGTGTATGTATAAAATACACACATCCTTACATAAAAGTATCTTTTTCAAAGACACAACTGAGTCATAATGACTATAAACATTGAGAATAAACAAACAGAAAATATCATCAGGCAAATACAAAGAGACATCTGGCAAAATTATGTTAACATAAGATGAGAATAAACATAAAGGCAAAGAACATTAATAAAAAATTATGGTTCATACTTACTGAATCAGGAGAATTTAATAATATAAATTTATAACAACCAAACCACAAAAATGCATGTAAGTATATAAGTAAACAAAAATACATATATGAATCATGTATTCTAACTTATATAAAAGGAGAATAATATTAGAGAGTGACCATATTCTATTAGTAATTTGAAATAAAACGGATTACAAAATAGTCAAAATGAAGAAGAGTTAAAGAACATGGCAATTTTGTCTGAGGAACGTAAATCAAACACTGACATCTGGTTTAATTACATACAGAGACAAATTTATAAATTAAATAATTTAGAGTAACAATAATAGATCTAACCAATGAAAGAAAATCAGTTACGAACAAAAAATAATGAAGCAAAAAAAAATCCAAAAATTAAACAAAGGAAACAACAAAGCCAAAGTTGATTATTTGAAAAGACAGTTTATAAAATTGATGGATGTTTTAAAACAAATATTAAATAATGCTAAAGCGAATAGGAACTCACAAAAGATGCTTTTAATATGATACAAAATTATAAAACTGAGCATGTCTTAGACAATAAAGGAAAACTTGCTAAAATAATATAGAAACACCCAAATGGCAATCTCTGCAAGGCAGTAATAAATCTAAATAGTATTAATAAAATTAGAAAAACAGAAAGCACTTTCTGCATTGATGGGAACATTCTTAACTATAGGATAAAAGAAGAAAGAAAACCCAAAAAAGCAGGAAAATATATTTCTTTGCAAATGGTATATTCTGGCTTATATAAAAGGAGGTCTTAATGCAACTCTTAAAGATATTTTCTTAGTCCACTTGTCAGAAGTTATAATATATATGTATGCATTCATATATTATACATTTTCATATGTTGTATATACATATTATATATATGAATATCTATGGATATATATAATTATATATTATATATCATATGTATAATCAGATGACCTGAAACACTTTTTTTTCTCTCTGATCATTTTATTTTACTTCTTTATTTTTAGTATTTTTTCCTCCTTGTTTTATTTGTGTATCTATTTTACTAGTTTCCATAGAATGTCATATGCAAATAATATTTAAGAATTTGCATGTCACAAATTATTTTTATTAGTAGCTTCCTGCATACTTTCTGGCTTGGCTCAACATTGTTTTATAACCTCAGCATTATTGACATGTGGGGATGGAAATTAGTTTTGGGAGCCTGTTCTGTGCATTATAGGATGTCTATCAGCATCTCTGACACTCCTCATTAGATATCAGGGGCAGCAATCCCAGTTCTGACAACCAAAATTGTCTCCAAATGCTGCCAAATGTTTCCTGGAGAGGGGACAGGGGTATTGTCTTTGAGTGCATAGAATTCTCTGCACTGTATAGTGACCAGTCTTCAAAGGGAGACTGCTCTGAGGGAAGCAAGCTACCATGTTGTAAGTGCTCCTACCAACAATCATGGAAGTGAAGTAAGAAACAGATTCTTTCACCCTAGTTGAGCTCTGACATGACTAAAAACCTGGTCTTAAATGCCACCTTATAAGAGAATTTGAGGCAGAACAACCCAACTGAATTACTATCAGATTTCTGATCCACAAAAACTTTACTATAATAAGCATTCGCTGTCTTAATTTGCTAAGTAGTGAGGTAGTTCATTACACAGCAATAGATAATTTAGAAAAAATCCCTAATCCCTGGAAAGTGTAGTTTTACAGATCTCTGAGCCTTTTCTCAGTCTACTACTGTAACATTTTATGATCCATTTCTGTCTACAGTTGCTCAAATTATTTTACATGAGCAAGATATAATGATACATTTTCCGAAGACTACACTGGCTTTGCAAATACCCAATTGGTGGGTACATAAGAATGTATAAATTGTTACACTGTGGAAAGTTTTCTAAACAAAAACAAACAAAAGACATAGAGTAAATCCAAATCCTGAAAACAAAGCGATGGTTTTGTCAGATGATACAAATCTCTTCATAGTCACAGCCATTCCATTTTAAATATAAACACAACTTAGAGCAACTTGTAAGATAAGAGTTCACCGATTAACAAGCAGGGAATGAACCTAATTCTAATAGTAGAAACCTGTTACATGTTAGGTGGGTGGAAATGCATGAAGGGTTTAGTGATAATAAAGAACAATCACCAAGGTAACATATTACACAGTAGGTACTATTGGAATAGTAACAAGTTCACTTTGCTTTCCCTTCACACTTTTTATTAAATCATGCTCTGCACCATTTTTCTTTTTTTCTAAAATTTGTTATGGCTTTTATTTATTTTTGAGAGACAAAGAGACAGCGTGAGCAGGGAAGGGTCAGAGAGAGAGGGAGATACAGAATCTGAAGCAGGCTCCAGGCTCTGAGCTAGCTGTCAGCACAGAGCCTGATGCGGGGCTCAAACCCACAAACCATGAGATCATGACCTGAGCCGAAGTTGGAGGCTTAACCGACTGAGCCACCCGGGCGCCCCTGCACTATTTTTCTTAAAAAAGCTTTGCGTTGAACTTTTTTCCTCTACACTTTTACTTGTTTGTCTCCAACACACAACATGCTTGTTGGTTTCTACCTATTTACGTCTAACAATTTGCAGTGTTTCCAAACTATTACCTTTTACAGCGGTTTCCCCCTGTATATAATTGTCTACTCTGATAGTCTATTATCCTCAGACATCCTTTAACATAATGCAATGCATGTTTTGTCTTGATTTATTCTCTTTATCACCTGCGCTTTAAGTTCCTCTGAAGTCTTGTTTTCCAGTTCTTTGTTCTTATTGTCACCAACTAAAATGTTGCTGAATGCAAAATATATGATCAATACATATATAAAAATTGAGTGATCTCTATTTCATCATGGCATATGTACCTCTATGAGGCAATGGTGGTGACAGTATACTCTCATTGGCTCTAATATTTGATAATTCCAAATACAATAAAAATATTTAACAATAATTATATTGAAAGAATAGCAATTGTGGTGCTTTTTATTTAACATAAAAACACTTTTATTAGGTGTTCTGTTGATGGTAATATATAAACAAGGGACTAAATGCATTATATTCAAACCATGGTAAATGAAACTTTATTTTCACTCTATGCTTCAGGATTGGAAGGATATTTTGTGACATTCAAAGGTCAGATACATTTGGCCACTGATGTTATTTTAAACCATCTATAAGAGTGCCTTCTTTAAAATATACTCACTTTTGCCCTAATCAAAATATCCAATATTTTTCTAAAAGCAACTTCATTTAATAGCACCAATCATAGAGCCATTCACACTGTTAAGCACTGTGTGGTGATATTCAGCAGAGTCTACGAAGCTCAAACAGCTGTCAGAGTTTTTGTCAGAAAAATAGTATTATTAATCCATTATATCATCTAATTACGATGGGATTCAAGAGTACGATCAATTTTCCTCACAAATAATGCATTACATCACAAAGCCCGGTTCAGAAGCTATTTCGTCTGTCTCATCTCCACTGATTCCCAGCTCAATAAGAAGCCACTTTATCTCTGTGTGCCCAGCACAGTTACGCTGAAGTATCAGTGTTTCCTACATTTATCATGAATAAAAGTTATTCCAGTTCATGTACCCCTAATCCTTACTTACAGACTTGTGTGTACGTATGCGTGTGTGTTTATATGTAAAATGATGTTTTCATTGTCTAATAGCTAAGTATTTTAGAGTAAGTTTAAAGAATGATTCTTCCTTATTACCAAGAGTGGAAGAATTACTAACTTATTTAAAATGATGTGTGCTGCTTTATGAATTATGTTAAGCCTAGAAGTCACTTAAATATGAAGTAATTTAAATATGAAAATGTATAAATGTTAACAATGATGAACAGTTTATTATGTGTGTGTTTATGTGTAAAAGAACATGCACATAAGAAAATGTGTAATATTCACATTTACTAAAAAGTTCATTTCCTACAATGGAAATTAATAAATCCAAACTTCATACACAGATTCATTGGATTCCAAGGCAATTATAAGCATAAAATCTTTCTTTAGATGGGGTAAAATGATCTCTTAAAATCTAGTCACTAAATAAACTTACCTCCTATTTTATTTTCTCAGTTATCTAACTCTGCATATGACTTATTCCTATGTATTTGTTTACCTCTCCTTTAAAAGTAAACTGCTAGGGATCTACTCAAGGGATACGGCAGCGCTGATGCATAGGGGCACATGTACCCCAATGTTCGCAATGGCACTTCCTACAATAGCCAAATCATGGAAAGAGCCTACATGCCCATCAACATGAGTGGATCAAGAAGATGTGGTATATATACACAATGGAGTACTACATGGCAATGAGAAAGAATGAAATATAGTCATTTGCAGCAAGGTGGATGGACCTCGAGGGTGTCATGCTAAGCAAAATAAGTCAGGCAGAGGACAGATACCATATGTTTGCACTCATAGGTCTAACAGGAGAACAGGAGAAACCTAATGGAGGACCAGGGGGAGGAGAAGAGGGAAAGAGAGTTGGGGAGAGAGAGGGACACGAGTCATGAGAGACTACTGAATACTGAAAATGAACTGAGGGCTGAAGGTGGGGGCAGAGGCGGTGGTGGTAATGGAGGAGGGCACTTGTGGGGAAGAGCACTGGGTGTTATATGGAAACCAATCTGACAATGAACTATTAAAAAATAAAAGTAAAGGAAAATTATATTGAATAGAATGTTAATAGTTCTTTTCTTCTCTATTGTAAGTTCTATTTTTTTAATTTTAATGTTCATTTATTGTGGGGGGTGGCTAAGATCTCAGCTGCTTAGCCATTTTGCTGTGGGTTTGTCACTCCCTGAAGGGAGTTGCAAATAGGCAGGGGAGTGCCACTCCCTGTCAGAGAAGCCAGAAGACCAAAGATCAACCGCCTGCAGGCAGGGTAGTATTCGGCCCCTCAGGCGCTGTGCTAAAACAATTTAGTCCAGTTCCTCTTTCACTCCAGTCTTAATCTTTTAACCCTGTTTCCTAGCAACCGACCTAAGTCAGCTACGTTGTTTGTCCCGCCCTAAAAGCCTTTATAAGAGACAGTTTTCTGAATAAACTCTCTCTTCTGCCTGATCAGAAACTGTGAGTTGTGTTTTTATTCGCTGCGTTTCCCTCTCCCGCTGCCCTGTTTTCTCTCCTTCCCTCAGGAAAAGAACCTACGAGGACTCACCACCCCGCGGGCCAGAGCGGCCGGGGCGGGACACGACATATTGGCGATCCAACGTGGGGCACAGCGAGGGAGCAACGACAATTTATTATTGAGATAGAAACAGAGCATGAATGGGGGCAGGGCAGAGAGAGAGGGAAACACAGAATCTGAAGCAGGCTCCAGGCTCTGAGCTGTTAGAACAGAGTCCAATGCAGGGCTCAAACCTACGATCCATGAGATCATGACCTGAGCTGAAGTCAGACACTCAACCAACTGAGCCACCCAGGTTACCCTATTGTAAGTTTTATTTTTTTTATTAATGTTTATTTATTTTCTGAGAGAGACACAGGCAGACAGACATGAGTAGTAAAGGGGCAGAGAGAGAGGGAGACGCAGAATCTGAAGTAGGCTCCATGCTTTAAGCTTTCTGCTCAGAGACCAACATGAGGCTCAAATCCACAAGCTGTGAGATTATGACCTGAGCTGAAGTCCGATACTTAACTAACAGAGCCACCTAGGCACCCCTGTAAGTTCTCTCTATTTATATTAAGGTAAGATATTTGGGAAGTAATCATGCTAAAAGTGTTTTTGTGAAACTCTAACAGAGAAATATGTTCTAAAAGCATATTAGAAAAACCACCAAGTAACAAAGTGGTTCTCTGGTGAAAGAAGGATGCAGAGGTAGAGAAGAAATTGAGACGGTAACTGTTAAAAGGAAGAGAGGTGTGACACACCTCCAGAAGGCTGCTACCAGAACACTCTGGTTTGGTTATTGTTAACACTTTTGTTGTTTTTGTCTCTTATTCTTGGCTAAAGAGACAGCATCCTTTAGGTGATGTAGGGAGACAGAATGTTCAGCGGTAAGTGCAAGACAGGAGGCAAAAGAAGCACCTGTGCAGAGAAGGTACACCACTTCAGTGAAGGTTGAGTTCAAAGAAGAATCCTGTGTACTTTCAAGATGTAACCTCTACCTGATTGTTTCCTTTGCAGTGCACAAGTTTTTATCTTGATGAGGTCCCAATAGTTTATTTTTGCTTTCATTTCCCTTGCCTTTGGGGATGTGTCAAGAAGAAAATTGCTGTGGTTGAGGTCAAGGAGGCTGTTTCCTACTTTCTCTTCAAGGGTTTTGATGGTTTCCTGTCTCACATTCAGGTCCTTCAGCCATTTGTAGCAAAGTAGATGGACCTCGAGGGTGTCATGCTAAGCGAAATAAGCCAGGCGGAGAGAGACAGATACCATATGTTTGCTCTCATAGGTCTAACAGAAGAATAGGAGAAACCTGATGGAGGACCATGGAGAGGGGAAGCAGGAAGGAGAGTTGGGGAGAGGGAGGGACGCAAAACCTGAGAGACTATTGAATACTGGGAACGAACTGACAGTTGAAGGGGGTGGGGGAGAGGTAAGGGAAGTGGTGGTAATGGAGGAGGGTACTTGTTGGGAGGAGCACTGGGTGGTTATATGGAAACCAATTTGACAATAAACTATTAAAAAAAAAAGAAAGAAAACAGTGTAGTTCAAAAAAAAAAAAGGATGTAACTTGGACTAACACTGAATTCAACAAGAGCTGCAAGGTATGGAAATATACCTCAAGTACTGATCATCCTAAGAAAGAAAGTATCAGGCCCTGCTGATACAAGAAATTTATTATATAACTATAGTTCCTGAAAACTTCCATTTCTTAATGCAAACTTTCCACTTATGATTTAGATGTGAGCAAAATAACATTTTCATTAATTACATATATTAACATTGGCATTGTTGTACATTGACCTAACTTGTTTGACAGTTTGGATCTCTGCGTGAGTAGTGAGGTGGGGAATTTTGTCACTAATCCATAAAATACATTATTAAGAAAACTAATTATTGTGGCACCTGGGTAGCTCAGTTAGTTAAGCGTCCAATTCTTAGTTTTGGCTCAGGTCATGATCTCACAGTTCATGAGATCAAGTTCCATGTGGAACTCTGTGCTGACACTGCAGAACCTGCTTGGGATTCTCTCTCTCCCTTGCACTCTGCCCCTCCCCTGCTTTCTCTCTCCTTTCTGTCTCTCTCTCAAAATAAATAAACTTAAAAAAATAATTATTAAAACATGCATGTATTATGGGACTTTATTTTTGTTATAGTAACTGAATTAATAATATACTATTGGTCAAAATTCCTGTTCTTATATTCCTTAAATTTTGATATAACTATAACTCATAGTTATATACATAACAAAAAAATCTATAGAGGTGGTAAATGGCTAAATAATAACTGAAGAAGGAATGGAAGATGGCAATAATAACTGGAACAGAGTGATCTAATTTGGTGTGCAGCTGTTAGCAGATTCTTAGAACGTTTTACTTTTTATTTTTGCTTTATTTATTTTAGGAAGACAATTTTATCTGCTGCTATTTATTTGCTAGTAAATTCTCTAGAAAGATTTCATGGGAAGCAAAAACATCAATGATAAATTATCCTGGGAAAAACTTAGTAACAACTATTAATAATATTTCTGATTTTTCATAATTCTAAAAAGAAACATATACAAAGAGTAAAGTGAAATTAATGGAAGGCAGAAATATGAAACTATAAGGGAGCATCAACTGGTAATGATATATTACACTTAAAATATAGCAGATTTTTCAGGCATATCTTTAGGAAAAAGGGAGTTGTTGAAGATACTAGAAATAATTCTCTAACCCAAAAAACAATTAGCTTATCTATAATGTAGTGCACTTGTATGGTATGTTACTTTCAAAAAATTTACAATACAAAATACTTCCTTGGAGGCCTCTAACGTTTCTTTTTTTTTTCAGTGTTTATTTTATTTTTGAGAGAGAAAGAGAGAGCAAATAAGCAGGGGAGGGGCAGAGAGAGCAAGACAGAGGATCCCAAGCAGGTTCCACGCTGGCATAGGAGAGCCCCACGGGGAGCTCAAACTCACCAAGCACTAGATCATGACCTGAGCCTAAGCTGGATGCTTAACCAACTGAGACACCAGGTTCCCTGGGATCCTATAGGTTTAAAATAGGAGACTCACTTTCATCTAATATGTAAACATTTTTTTCTGCACCTCTATTACGTATGTTCTTTGCCATAGTTTTGTCCACAAAGGTTCATATTCAAATATGTAACAGTGAATTGAATCTAAAAATATGACACTCCAAAAAAGGACCTCTGAGACTCTTCAAAAGTAAATGTATTTAGTATACTTACAGTGTTATAGTAAGCAAACTTTGGATTTAGTACCTGGATTATTAAAATCATACTGCTGATATAAGCGGAATTAATTAATTAATATAGTTATGTGAAAATTGTTATTACCTCACTAGTACATTTTTCACTGACTTTAAAATATCTTCCTTTTCTCCTGCTACATTAATCACCCATTTATTTTTAATTTAATGGGTAGTTATATATACATATATATGTAGTGAATACATTTTAATATTCTGCATACTAGAAATTCCATAAATTAAATTCCTGTTTCAAAACAATGCCTAGACATAAACGTGACGGCACCTGAAGACGCACACCCCACACAGCTGTCATGGCAACCTTGATCAGGATCGGCAATCCTGTTATTCTCTTAGTGTGTTTGCCTGTTTGTTTTTAAATCAAGACACTATATTTTCAAAAGAGAAGAAATGACATTCTCTGCCTAGTCAGGTATCTGAGATTGGAAGTACCCTTCAACCTCTTACTTTAAAGAGAATAAAGGTTTTAATTCATCATTTTGATGATGGCAAAGTAATTAGAGAAATCTCAGCAAATTAAGTATATATATAACATGGATACCTATCCTGGATTATGTATATGAGACCATTTTAAACTATGTCTTAAGGATAAAGGAAAGATCTTTAATATACAAATAAAAATAAAATGAAAGTATGTGAGTGCTTTAATACTAAGAAATCAGTAAACACCTTTATCTCTATAGTCATAAAAATTTTAAAACTAAGCAGAGATAATAAACAGAATTGATAATAGTATTATATACTATAACCTTTATATATCTTTGCATCTTCCTAATTGTTGTCAAATTGTCTAGGTTAACTTCTTTCAAAGGAAAAGCCAATATGTTTTTATTAAGAGCTTAATTTGACTACAGGACATTTAAAAAGGGGAAGTTACTAAACTGGCTTGAATTTAAGACTAAAGTGACGCAATACATGTTATTTTATATTACAAAGGGACGTCTCCAGTGAAAGTTGGTGCTTTTTAGGTTAATGTGAGTGAGCTTCAGGCTTTGTTTACATTTTGTGCATTACTACACTGTGAAAATGCAGGGACTCACCAGAATGAAGCAAAACATCTTGAATCAGGATAGAAATTTGATTGCAGCAAAGACAGACTCTGAAATGAAAATTTAACAATTTGTCAGGTTTGTTCAACATCAATTCACCATTTCCTGTGATGAATTAAGATGGGTTAATATTTCAGTATCATTACATGGAAATTTATATGCTTCTAATATAAACTACAGTAAATAAAATTATTATAATTCATAAAACTATTAATGACCCAAGTGATCTTAGTATTAAAAGAGAAAGATGTATAAAGTTAAGAATTTTTTAAAAACACCATCATAGTACTTCACAAAAGGAGTGACTCATAGGTATTTATTCCCATAGGAATTCCTCTGGCTGTTGAATAACAGGGGTGGCATGATTTTTTTTATTAGGATTCTAATAAGCTACCTTGACTACTTATTTTTGCCTACTGTGAGATGAACACCCTGAAATAATATATTTAAGAATTACTATTATTAAGAATGAAGTCTGATGTGCTAATGCATTTAGACGATTAAAATGTATCTCATAGAATTCCTGCCAGTCGTGTGTTTAAGCTTGGTGCCTAATCATGGCATATACAGAGGTTTTTTTGTTTGAGATTTTAAAGCTAGTTTTTCTGTAATGGATTTATACACCCAGTCCATATTCTTTATACCTTCCCCCACTCAACTTGTTTAATCAATTTAGACATTACATTTCTTTCATCCCCAAACTGTTTCAATTTTCTTTAGTTAGAAAACAAATTATCTAGATGTCAGTCTATTTTATTTGTACCACCATCATTTCTTAATGTGTGTGCCCATCCCTGCCCAGTAACTGATATTTTGTTGTAGCTTAATAATATTTTAAGACAAATTATTCTATAATATGTCTAATATTTTTGAATTTTATTTTTATTTGAACTATATTAATTATGTGAATGTACTGAGGGAGAATTTAAGCCTTTCATTTAGGAATATTCATCAGATATATATTCCTTAAAATCATAAGATGTATAAGGCCCTCTTTATACTTTTTGTAAAGTGTTAGATTTTTATATGTTTTTATAAATCATAATATATTTGTGTTTAAATATAAGTTTTGTCTCATTTTTTATGGATGCAGTTAATACATATAATTTATACCATTTGGTTATTTGGTTATTGTATATGTAATCATGTTCTAATAATATAATAGATAATATACTTAAGGTTATCTTATCTTGTTTCTTTGAAAAATAAATGAAAGAAGAATAGGAGAAGTTCCAACCAAAACTTCTATAAATTATAAAAGCAATCTAGAAAAATCACTAAAACATCATTCAAACTGTCAGCCCAACAGCTGCTGTACTAATGAGGAAAAGAGAATTTGACATACAGGACATCTGTATTCCTCTTTCTGATCATAACTCATTAAACATTTCATTTGTTGACACCAAAAGCTAGTTTTATAAACTATGACGGATGCAGTTAAAATAAAATACTAACATATAGTGGTCTATAAATAAAATGAAAATGTTATACTGGGTTTTATTTATACGCAGTAGGATGTAATGACATTCATTTATTGATGGGCTTCATAAAATGCAGGTTAGTCCACTGGAAGCTTGTAATTATGTAATAATTATTTTAATATTAAAGTAATTATTCAGATGTTACATGTATTTGGCTAATTGGGTTTCCATTTGCTAATGCAGCATCATTATGCTTCCTTCATCAGAAACTGGAAACATAATTGATCTATTCTGTAATTTTTAAAAATGACAAAAGTAATTATACTCTTATTTCAAGACACTAAATGAGAAATTACTATAGTTCACTAAACAAAATTTCATGAAACAATGACCATACTTTCAACAATCCCAGGTGTCTCTGAACAAAATATTTACTCTGCTGTATGCTGATGTCATTATCTGCAACATAATAATTTAAAGTCACCAAGGGATCTTCAGCTAAACCAAGCTCCTTCTGTCCTATCGGATACCCTTCACAAGTAACACGGATGTGTGGTGAGCATAACATCCCCCAGCAACATTCTCCGGTCTACGATTTCAGGCTTATCTGATAGGGTTATATTTGAAGATCAATCTGTCTTAGCTTGGTTGCCGTAATAAAATATCATATAATGGGTGGCTTAAGCAGCAAACATTTATTTCCTTCAAGTCTGGAGGCTAGGAAATCCGAGATCAGGGTATCAACATGGTTGGGGTCTGGTGACAGCTCTCTTTCTGGCTTCCAAATGGCTGACTTCTCACTGGATCCTCACACGGTAGAGAAGGAAGCTCTGGTGTCACTTTCTCCTCTTATTTCATGAGGTTTAAGTCTTATGATCTCATCTAGACCTAATTATTTCCTAATGTCCCATCTCCTGACACATCACTTTGGGGGTTAGGGATTCAATATATGAACTTGAGTGGACGAAACTATTCACTCCTAAACATAATATATGTATTTTCTCTACATTTCCACCATATTCTGCTCTCTCATAGGCACCACAAGGTCAGTAGTTTCTATGCCCTAAACTCTACCTAAACCAAAATAAGAGAAAGGTAGTACAATTTCATAAATTCTCTATGTAATCAAAGTTCATAGAAATGAACTGCTATTCAGAAAACTAAAATACAGAAAAATTTCCATGAGCACTTGTAGAATTTGCTTTTATTTTTATTTTTTTTAATGTTTAATTTTTTTTTTTTTGAAAGACAGACAGAGCATGAGTGGGGGAGAGGCAGAGACAGACAGAGGGACACAGAATCCAAAACAGGCTCCAGGCTCTGAGCTGTCAGCACAAGCCCGACATGGGGCTCGAACTCTGGAACAGTGAGCTCATGACCTGAGCAGAAGTCGGTCACCCAACCGACTGGACTGAGTCACCTAGGCTCCCTGCCTTTATTTTGTTATGATAATTTTTGTTTATTCCTTTTCTTGCACTTTCAACACTAAGATCAGAATTAAGTGAACCTGGAGAAGAATTACTCAGAAGTAAAAAGTAGAGAGATTGAAAGCTCTGAAAAGAAAATAAGAAGAAAAATATTTAGTCTTCAAGATAAAGGATAAATAAAATGAATATGATTTGGCACCTAATGTCCTATGCAGCTGCCACCCCAATGCCCGTTAATGACATTGTAATGGGCTGAATTCAACAACCCCCAAATTTGTACGCTGATCTCATATTCCCAAGTCTTTCAGAATGGGCCCATCTTTGGAAATAGGGCCATGGCAAATGTAATTATTTAAGAAGAGGTCATGCTGGAATAGGATGGGCTCTTAATCCAATATGACCGGTGTCCTCATACAAAGGGGAAACCTGACCACAGACACATGCAGAGAATTCCATGTGAAGATGAGGGCAAAAACTGGGCCGATGCAGCAAAAGCCATGGAACACCAAAGATTGCCCGTGACCACCAGATGCTGGAGGCGGAGGCTGGAACAGGTTCTCCTCCATGGCTTCCAGAAGGAACCAACCTTGTCAACACATTTATCTTAAGATTATCTTATCTTTATCTCCAGAACTTAGAGAAAATAATTTTTTGTTGTTTAAACTGGTACTTTCTTGCAAAAGCACTAGCAAACTAACACAAACATTACCCCCCAAAATACTTTAAAAAATAGGGAATGAATTCACTGGTGAAATATTCACTTTCTCAGGCCCCTTCCAGGCTTATCCACAATATTTTTACCATGCTATAGAATATTTTAAGAATGGACTGACACTAAGTTGATAATTTCTTCCCTGCTATGGTTTAATACATTTATCACAGAGTTTTCTAAACAGTTCCAAGTCTAAACTTGATTAGTAAGGAAGGAAAATATTTTGATAATGAATATCTAATTCTTTTCTTTTTAACAATTCCTACCGCTCTGCCCAGAACTGAGGATATTGGTCACTTTATGTAAGCTACCATAGTCATTTCACTATCGACCAGAAAATCTTTAAAATGTACTGAGGGGGCGCCTGGGTGGCTCAGTCAGTTAAGCGTCCAGCTTCAACTCAGGTCATGATCTCACAGTTCATGGATTTGAGCCCCGTGTCGGGCTCTGTGCTCAGAGCCTGGAGCCTGCTTCAGATTCTGTGTCTCCCTTTCTCTCTGACCCTCCCCTGCTCGCGCTGTCTCCCTGTGTCTCTCAAAAATAAATAAAAAACATTAAAAAAATTTAAAATGTACTGAGGAGAGGGATCCTTGGGTATATTTTATACTCAAATTTGTTCTATTTTGTTTCATACATAAAAACATTAGTTTATTACACAACAGTGATCTACAAGTAGATAAGCCACAATATTATTGTTTTTACCAAGGTTTAAGGATGACTCTGATGCTGAAACTTTTCCAAAAGGTTTTTAAAAGAATGTAACAGATCTTAGAGGCTTTGAGATTGCACCTAAATTAAGACGTGTTTTCTTTGTAAACTTCTATGGTTAGAAATATAATTTCTATTAGAGAGTTTCACTTGCTGCACTTCAAACGAAATAAAAAATAATAACCTATATGTGTTTTTAAATTGATCTAAAATAAAAAGCTGCAAAGATTATTTTCACTCAACATAACAACATGTATCACCATAGTCCCTGGCAGTTTTTAGAATCCTGACCTTTTGACTTCATGAGCTTCTTACCTGATACAACGTTTTAAGATTTTATGACATTTTTGAAAGCTGTTATCATGATAGCTTTCTGAACTGCTTTAAAGAAACAGTGTTAACACTTTAAAAAATCTGCTTGTCAAGGGCAATTTAGGATAGAGAGATATTTATGAAAATATATTTGGAAACACAGAATGACCATAAATCACAGTATTTCTTTCTCACTGGCACCGCATGATCTTCCTGATGACTTCAAAGTCTTAGTGTTGCATCCAAAAGATTGACTTAGCTACTGTCTGCGCACTCAATCCTCAAAAATTACAGATAAAATATACATGGGTTAAATCTTTTTACTTTTATTATTGACATAAAAGAAACTGTATCCTGAAATATATTAGAGCAGTTGTTTAAAAACTATCAGTAAACAAATGTTAAGATTACTGTAATTGTCTCAAATTTGGTTCTTGGCCTCAGGTAAATAAAGCCTACCTCCTGGTTAATTTCTATAAAATACAATAATAACAACAGCAATAGCTGTAAAAATAACATGTAATGTTTCAAAATGGTAAACAAGAACCAACGTAAATCAAGGAGAAACAGTCAATTCAATAAACTGGCCAGAATTCAAGTTGCTGTGGGTATGATTCAGGACATTATCTATTGCCATGATTAATATGGGTAATTACTTTCACCACAAAGGTATCACTTTTGCCTTTATTCTTTTGTGGAACTCATTCTTGAAATCGTATATTTTGTTGAGGGGAAAACTACAATTTCTCTCTGTAGCATCTTTTAATAATGATGAAATGAATCATTGTTTATTTTCCAAGTTTCCCCACCTTAGTATGTGAGACTATGGCTGTTACTTAGTGAAGAGAGAAACGAATAATAGGAAAGACACTGTATTTGTTATCTACGGTTGTGAGACAAGTTATTCCCAAGCAGCAAGTCAAAACAACCAGTGTTTTTAGCTCCCAGTTTCTGTGGGGCAGGAAACCAGATACAGGTTAGCTGTTTGTCTCTGGTTCAGGGCTTCTCGGGAGGGTGCAGACAAGCGGTAAACCAAGGCTGTGGTTTTTTCTGAAGCCTTGACTAAGAAGGAGACCCTGCTCATTCGTGTAGTTATTAGCAGGCCTAATTCCTCCTCATGCAAGCATCTCCATGAGGTTCCCTAATGACACAGTCAATGGCTTCCCGGGACAATGGAGAACACAAGTAAGAAGCCACCACCTTTTTCTGACTTAACTTCAGTATGACATCCCATAAATTCGGCCATATTTTATTTGTTAGAAGTCAATCAGTAAGTCTAGGTAACACTGAGGCCAGGAAGGATTAACAAGTATGCCAGGAGGCAAAGATAACTGGGACCGACCTTAGAGCCTTCTTTCCACAAAGCATGTGTCCAACAAGCACTTCAGAAAAATAAAGGATACAGATGCGTTTTAAAAATAAAATGTAATATCTTTACCAGTGAAAAACAGTGTATGCAAACACACGGCATTGTACATTTATTCAAAAGTAGCTTACATTTTATAGTATTTTATGTCTATTAAATTAGATAATATATAGGTCTTTAGCAGAATAAGTGAAGTTGAGAACATGATATAAGACTGACTAGTGCTTTAGGAGTTTGAAATAGCTCAGCAAAGGTGTAAAAGGCTTATTTGCATAAAGCCCAAGGCTTGCTATGGAATTCATTTAAGAAAGACTTAGGTACTAATGGGCTTTAAGAATTACTAACAACAACAGCAGCAGCAGCAGCAGCAACAACAACAACAGCAATTACAGATAGAATTTGTCCTCCACCTTCTAGATCAATCTCCTCAAAAGTAGGAATTCACCATGAAGAAGGAGAGAGAGATTCTCTGGGATTCTCATTTTGGTGCGTTAAGAGAGAATTTTATTTTCAGCATTAAACTCTGTTTCTTACATTCCTGTCAGGCCTATTATTGTTTAAAATATATTTACAGTAGATGCTGTAAAAATAAAGGGTGCACCTGACTCTCAGGAGAATACCTATCAAATTTAATTGCTATAATTTTCACATTTACAAATGACAAAAGAAATCTCCCGATTAGAGATTAAACGTGTTGAAATTAAAATAGACAGAACAAAATCATCCAAGCATCCATGTGTGGAAAACAGATTACTGAATAAGTTTTTAAAAATGAAATTCTTCATACCTCATCTCCAAATGTTAAACACTAGAAAATAATTGTATAGAATAATTAGAAAAATAATTGTGATCTATAGCTTTTCAACTCAGCCACAGAGCACCCATGTGTGAAACAACAGAAATATCTGGTCATAGGTGCAACAATTGAGCAAAGGTAGCACCCAGGTACATTTCCCGAAGGGAAAAATGATTTAAAAATTAATCCATCTATTATAAGAATAGACTATAAAGAACTCTAGAATAGAAAGCATAAAAGGACATACAAAAGACTTTGAAAGGAAGTAATATTGTATTCTACTTGAACACATGTTATTAATGTAGAGATAAAAGAGAAAAGCCATAAATAACTTTTAACTAAACATATGTGAAACCAAAACAAACCAATGAATATTAAAAATCTTGTTATGAAGCTTCACATATCGCCAATGAATAAGAGTTTTGGAAGGACATTGGAAATATAGGTACATATGTTTTGAAAACATATGGGTGATTACCAATAGATATCTTCTTTTTGTAATTAAAAATATATAAATATAGGTGTAAAAATTTAAATTATAACTCTACATTTGAAATATAGAAAATAGAATTTCCAATTTACTAAAGGAAAATAACAGAAAATAGTTTTTAAAAATTTGTAATCTTTGGGACACCTGGGTGGCTCAGTCGGTTGGGTGTCCCACTTCGGCTCAGGTCATGATCTCACGGTTCCTGGGTTTGAGCCCCGTGTCGGGCTTTGTGCTGAATGCTTGCTTAGAGCCTGAAGACTGCTTCAGATTCTGTGTCTCCTTCTTTCTCTGCCCCTCTCCTGCTCATATTCTGTCTCCTTCTGTCTCTCAAAAATAAATAAATGTAAAATTTTTTTAAATTTTAATCTTTTATTTTGCCAATCCATTTGCACTTCTTTCTTGGCACAGATAATCATTTCAATTAACAAAATCACTATCATTGAATGTGAATTAAAACAACACAAAACAAAATATTGTTGAGTATTTTGCATATCATTAGGTTAAAATAATTAAGTCACTGAGTATATAGTATAAAGAGAAAAATGCAAATATAAATTTTAAAAGCATAGAAATGAACAAAACAAAAATTGTGAGGTATAGATAATGCATAGCGTGGAAATTATCTCTTGGGATTGCTTTGAATTTCCCCTCTCATTCCCTGTGGCCCTCTCCCCCACTTGCTTTTGCTCTCTCTCTTTTAAAAAAAAAAAGTTGCTTGAAAATGAAACAAAACAAAGGGGAAAAAAGAGAGAGGGAGGCAAACCAAGAGACAAACTCTTAACTATAGAGAACAAACTGACAGTCACCGGAGGGAGTGTGGGCTGGGGGATGGGAAAATACACAATTGGGATTATCAGTAGAAATCGACTGTGATGAATACCAAGTGCTGCACAGAAATGTTGAATCACCATCTTGTACACCTGAAACTAATGTTACACTGTATGTTAACTGACTGGAATTTAAATAAAAACTTAAAAAAAGAAGGAAAAGAAAAATTAAAATTAAGCTCTGTGGCTTCAATCAATTCTAAAGGCCTCGGTAATATAATGAACATCTGACTATATAAAAGCATAGAAGTACAGAAATTATTGAGTTCTGCCTAAAGCAGGTAACATTGCAACTGAGCAGCCCACCCACCAATAAAACTAGAAAAATTAGGAAGAGTAAGAACACTCTTATTTGAAGTTATTAGTGAATTACCAACAGAACAAGTATTTCAGGGGCGAAGGTCCTGAAAAGAAGAAAATAAAGAGATTGAGATAAGGAATTTATTGGGTTTCATTTATCATTAAAATATTTACTAATTCTGACTGAAGAGAGTCTAAGAACTTGAACAAGGTTTAGTTATTTCTATAGGTTTATGAGGACTTCAAAAATGTAGTTTATGACCCACTAGGAAACATGAACCTGGTAAACACTGCACGCTTAGTCATACTCTGAAGTAAAATTGAAAGCAAAATAGACCAACTTACTCTAAAAACCAAAGCCAGTGAATAAACTCATTCGGCTACTTGACAAAGTACACCTGTCCCTACCCTAACTGTTTGCTAAAATTAAAAAAAAAAAAAAACCTTAACCTTGAAGAAGATAATCTCATTCAGTAACTAAAATAATCTCTAAAGATTTTAAGTATTATATCAATCATATTTTATACCATATGGCTAACAAAACAAACAGATTTTTAACAAAAAGGCAACCTACGGAATGGAGAGAAGGTTCACAAATGATATATCTAAAAGGGGTCAAAATCCAAAATACATAAAGAATTTGCACAACTCAACAACAGAAAGACCCAAATAATCCATTTGAAAGTAGCCAGACGATGTGAATAGGCATTTTTCCAAAGAACACACACAGATAACAAATAGACATGAAAAGGTACTCAAAATTACTAATTTTCAGGGAAAAGCAAATCAAAACCCCCATGAGATAATGCCTTACACCTGTCAGAAGGGCTAGCACCAAAAAGACAAGTCATAAATGTGGCAAGAATGTGAATCAAAAGGAATGCTTGTGCACTATTGATGGGAATGCAATTTGGTGCATCCGGTAAGGAAAACATATGGAGGATCCTCAACCATTAAAAATACAAATATAATATGATCCAATAATTCCCCTACTTTGCTTTTGCCCAAAGAAAATGGAAACACTAATTTAAAAAGATATATGCACCCGTACGTTACTGCAGCGTTATTTACAATAGCCAAGATACGGAAGCAGCCCAAGTGTTATTAATAGATGAATGGATAAGTAAGATGTGGTATTTACTTGCAATAAATATTACTCAGCCATAAAAAGGGGATGAGATCTTGTCACTGGTGACAACATGGATGGACCTACGGGGTATTAGGCTAAATTACATAAATCAGAAAGATAAAGATAAATACCATATAATTTTACTAATGTATGGAAGTTAAAAAGTTAAAAGTTAAAAATGAAGTAGATTAATATAATATCATATGAGACACACACAGCTAAAGAAAAATTGAATAAACCAGAATATAGGTGAGGAAAAAACAAAATTGTCATATATAATGTAAAAAAATGGAAAATACAGAAAAAAGGCATCAGAACTGTGTGGGACATGGCAAATTACAATTATATACGTGGGTAGAGTTCTAAAAGCATAGAAAAGAAAGGAGAGTTGGATAGAAACAATAGAATGGAAAAAAGGCCAAAAAAGACAAAACCTTTCCAGAAATGATATCATGTTGTAGTGCTTCCTGAAAACAAAAGTTTGAGTAAATAGAGGGAAAAAATACTGAAAAAATAATATATACTTCTATCTATATTAATTAATTGAAATAATGGGCCTCACCATCCGAGAGATTGTACTTAAAGTCAAGAAGCTAGACGAGACTGCTAATGGAGAAAGTGTGACAGAGATGTGAACGTGACAAAAGACGGAACTCTCCCACCCTCCTGTCCTTACAGGCTAGCGAGATTAGGAGCAATCAGTAAAGACTGAGAGGTGGTTAGAGAGAAGGAAGGAAAACCAAACAAGTAAAGAGTCTTAGAAACCAAATGAAGAAAGGATTTTAAGGAGAGAATTGGCATTTGTGTCCAGTGCGGCTGATGGGTTAAATTAGTTGAAAACCGAGAAGTAACTCTTGGGTTGTACAATAGGTGGGTTAATGGTGACCTCCACAAGAGCATTCGGTTTATCTTGGTCCACCTGATGATAGAGAAAAAAATCCAATGGATTCTATAAATATTATCTTTCTGAAACAAATTAACCAATTGTTCACAACTTTTTCTGGGAATTTATCATGTAAGCTCTTACAACAAAGGTATTAAGTATAAAACAAAGAGACAAAGATTTTCAGAAAATATATACAAATAAATTAAAACAATTACATGTTGCATTGAGAGTAAATACTTTCAATATGAAAGCCAAAAAAAAAAACTATACCATGAAAATACAAAACATGAAAGTTGTCATAGTTATTTAACATGAGACAAAGTCAACGTCATGTCAAAGGAATTACTAGAAATAGAGAAGAATATTTTGTAATAATACAAGGTTCGATCCACTAGGAAGATGAAACAGCTCTATGTGTGATGCATCTTAGTCCCAAATAATATATAATATATGTATTACACATAGTAAGTTATACATAAATTATATATAATTTACAGACATATGTAATATATATAATTTTTATTTATTTATTATTTTTTAAAAAATGTATGCTTATTTATTATTGAGACAGAAACAGAGCATGAGTGATGGAAAAGCAGAGAGAGGGAGACACAGAATCTGAAGCAGGCTCCAGGTTCTGAGCCACCAGCACAGAGCTCAACACGGGGCTTGAACCCATGAACCCTGGGATCATGACCTGAGCCAAAGTCAGATGCTTAACTGACTGAGCCACCCAGGCACCCCTCTATATATAATTTTTAAAAAGAAGAAAATGTCATATCCTCTTTCATAATGGCTAATGTTAAAAATCATTTATCTCAGTAAGTGATAGCACAAGCAGAAGAACATTAAAAAGGTCACAAAAGATTAGTAAAACTTTCAACAATTTGTTCTAAATTACACATAAAAGATGCTACAACCAACAAACACCTAAGGGATGAGATTTTCATATCCTTAGGCAACATTTCTTACAATTAACCAAATTATCTGCCATAGCATGAATCTCAATACATCTTAAAGAATTGAGTCATATAAAGTTAGTCTTATAACTAGAATGAAATCTAACTGGAAATTAATTTTGAAAAGAAAGTCAGTAAAACCCCATATGCAAAAATTAGCAATCTGTTAAAAATAACCTAGGATACAAATAGTAACTTTAGATAAACTTTATTAAAAGAACATGCTAAAGAATGAATATTAAGAATGAAAGAACGTTAGACATTTGAAAATACAGCAAAGCACATGCCTAGAAGAAATCCATAATCTTATATTGCTATAGAAAAAAAAAGCTGTAAATCACTGGTTTAAGTATATAGGTTAAATATTAAGAAACATAATTGGAAAAGAACCCCCACAACATGAAAGGATTAAATTATTTTAGAAATGAATAAAATTAATAAAAGAGAAAATAAATACTAACCAGAGGATTAAAGAAACAAAACACAACATTTTTGTAAAGATTATGAAAATGTTAAGCCTAAGAGGGATGGGGAATAGAATGTAAGCATATATAATCAATACAAAGAATGGAAGTTGTAATATCACTACAGATTCTACAGACTATAAAAGTAATTTTTAAAAGTTATAAAGAACTTTAAATCTTTAAATTTGAAAATCTAGAAAGCAAAATATATTAAAACTGTCACTAGAAATACAATATGTATTTTTACAATAAAAACAATAAAACATACTTATGTAGAAAACTACACTCTCATCTCATTTCATCATTGAATATTTCAAATATTTAAGGAAAAATAGCTTTAAGTTTATGCAGAATCTTCTGGATAATAGAAAATGAGAGAGGTAATCTAAATTATTTTGTATTAACATAAACTTGATTCCAAAATTGAGTCAATAATAAGAACAGTAAATCATAAAAAAAACCTTTATAAATATTGGTAATAACATCCTAAATAAATATTAAGCAAAGCAAAGTAAGGAAAATATGAAAGCACAATACATTACAATCATACTTACTGTATTCCTGGAAAGCATGGGTGGTGTAATTGTTAAATATCAATCAAAGTAATTTATAACATTAACAATGAAAAGGGGGGAAATCATGATAATCCCAAAATATAAATGAAAAGTGATTTTACAAAATTAATACTTATTTGGAGGACTTCCAGGAAAAATTGCAGAGTAGGAAAATGCTAAGCTCACTTAATCCCAAGGATACAACTAGATAACACACATATCAGTGTAAATAGCCCAGAAAATAACCCAAGGACTGGCAGAACAGACTCTCCACAGCTAAATATAGAGAAGAGGACACACTGATGAGGACAGGACAGGCGGTTATGGCTAGAAACTAAATGGACGTGCAGAACTGCACCTTGGAGGGAGAGACGTCCCACAAAAGAGAAGGGAGTGAACAGACCTTCACATCAAGTACCCTAGGTATAAGGGTCTGGAATTAGTGAATATGAATCCCTAAGTCATTTAGCTTTAAAATCTGAGAGCTTTTCTTCAAAGAGCAGGAAAAGACAAGGATGTCCACACTTGCCACTTTTATTCAACATATACTGGAAGTTCTAGCCATAGCAATAATACAAGAAAAAGAAATAAAAGGCATCCAAATGAGTAAAGAAGAAGAAAAACTTCCACATTTTGTGGATTAAATAGTACATATTGAACCCTAAATACTCCTCCAAAAAGCTATTAACACTGATAAATGAACTCAGTAAGGTTTCAGGAAACAAAATCAATATGCAGAAATTAGTTGCGTTTCTGTACACGAGTAATAAAGTGGCAGAAAGAGAAATTAGAGAAATTAAGGAAACAGTTCCACTATATGGTGGTGGTATAAAAATAAAACCATAGATCAATAGAACAGAAAAGAGAGCCCCAAAACAAATCCACAATTAGATGGTCAATTAATCTTCAACAAAGAAGGCAAGAATATGCAAGGGGGGAAAGACAAGTCTCTTGAACAAATTGTATTGGGAAAACTGGACAGCAACATAAAAAAGAATTAAACTGGACCACATTCTTACACCATTCACAAAAAGAATGTGAGGCAAGGAAAACAAAAGTAAAAATAAATTATTAGGAGTACATCAAAGTAAGCTTCATTAAGCAAATGAAAAACTCAACAAAATTAAAAGACAATCTACTGAATGGGAGAAGATATTTGCAAATGGCATCTCTAATAAGGGGCTAGTATGCAAAATATATAAACAACTTTGACAACTCAACACCAAAAAAATCACAAATAATCCCACTGAAATTGGGCATAAGATATGAACATTTCTAAACTGAAGAAAATATACAGATAGCCAACAGGTACATGAAAAGATGCTCAACACCATTAATCAGGAAAATGCAAATCAAAACCACAATGAGATATCATTTCACATGACTAAAATTAAAAACAGAAAAAACACAAGTATTGGCAAGGACGTGGAGTAAAAGGAACACTCATACACTTCAGGTGGGAATGGAAACTGTTATAAACACTTTGGAAAACAGTGTGGAGATTCCTCAAAAAATTAAAAATATAATTATCATAGGATCTAGTAATTCCACTCATGGGTTTTTACCCAAATAATACAAAAATAGTAATTCAAAAAGATAAATGTATTCCTATGTTTATTGCAGCTTTTTTTACAATAGACAAGATATGGAAGCAAGTCTTGTGTTCATTGATATATGAATGTATAAGGAACAGTGATATATATACACAATGTAATATTATTCAGTCATAAAAAAAGAATGAAATCTTGCCATTTGCAACAACATGGATGAGTCTACAAAGTATAATGCTAAGGGAATTAAGTCAGAGAAAGACAAATACCATATGATTTTACTCATATGTGGAATTTAAGAAAGACAGCAAATGAACAAAGAAAAAGAGGGACAAACCGAAAATGGACTAACTACAGAGAATAAGCTGATAGTTACCAGAGGGCAGATAGGGGCAGGCAGCGTGGGTGAAACAGGTGAACAGGATTAGGAATATATTGATGAGCACTGAGTAATATATAGAATCCTTGAATCATTTGAAACTAACATAACACTATATGTTCACTATACTGAAATTAAAATTGAAAAAAAGTTAGGGGCACCTAGGTGGCTCGGTTGGTTAAACATCAGCTCGTGATTTCAGCTCAGGTCATGATCTCACGGTTGTGAGATAGAGCCCCGTGTAGGCTCTGCACTGAGTGTGGAGTCTGCTTGGGATTCTCTCTCTCCCTCTCTCTCTCTCTCAAAATTAGTTAAAAAAAATAATTATAAAAAATAATGTCTAATTATGTTACAAGACATACACAAAATGTTCATAGCAAACTAGAAATGAAATATATTTAACCTGAGTGAGAATATCTACAGAAGTAACCTATAGAAAAACATCATTATTTTTTTAAATATTTAATTTTTAAGTAATCTCTATGCCAAATGTGGGGCTTGAGCCCACAATTCCCAAAACAAGAGTCACATGCTCCATCGACTGAGCCAGCCAGGTGCCCCTAGAAAACATTATTCTTAATGGTTATATTTTGAACGATTTCTTACGGCTATGAGTATTAAAATAACTATCCCAATATCCTAGTCCTCTTTAATACTGTATCAGAGATAATAACCTATAAAGTAATGTAAAATAATAACAGTTCTGGTGATAATAACAGT
>PJEM01000554.1:0-52631 GCA_004023845.1 Helogale parvula
TAGGAGAGAGGGGTGGGCCAGGGAATGGGGCGAACGGACTGGCAGAAGGGGGAAGGAATGCAGGCGGGCCCGAGCGGGAGGAATGCGGAAGGAGTCCGGAAGGATGGGAGCGGGGCCCGGAGCGGGGCCGGAAGAAGGCGGTGGAGCGTAGATTGGGAGGAAAGCCGGTGGATGTGCGCGGGGCGTGGAGTGGTGGGGAAGGAAGGGGGCGTGGCCAGGAGTGGGTCCCAGACCTAGCGAAGTGGGGCGGGGACGAATGGGCAGAAGGGCTGGCAGTGGGGCGTGGCTGGGAGCGGACGCGCGATCTGAGGGTGCTCGGGAGGGCCGATGGGGGCGGGGCCAGGAGCCAGCGCCAGGCGGAAGGATGGGCGGGGCGGGGAGCGGAAGCGCCTTCTGGCGCAGACGGGGACTGCGGTGGGGGCGGGGCCCGAGGCAGGGACGGGGCGGAGCTGGGAGCCGAACGGCGGGGACCGGAGCAGAAACGCTGTGTGAGGCCGACTGGGACTGCCGATGGGGCCCGGGGCCGGCAGCGGAAGGGCTGGTGACCTGAAGGCCGGCAGTATTCGCTGCGACTCAGTCTCTCACAGTTTGCTCGCCGGCTGCCAACCACCCCGCCTACCTGACTGCTGGAGGGGGCTCGGGCGAAGGCGCGGTCTATCCCGCCACCGCCCTCGGAAGGTGAGTGCCCGAGCCTGGCCCGTGGCTCTCGGGTCCGCCTGCGTCCCCAGACTCTCTGCTGCTCCTCCTCCTCCGGCTACTCCCCGTCTACTTGCGACCCCTTAAGTCCCCGTCTGTCCCCTTGTGTCACCCTCCGTCCCCTTCCTTCCCGCTTCATCCCTCTGCGTCCCCTTCTGTCGCCTTTCATCCCCGAGGCTTTCTGAGGCTCCTCCCGGTCCCCCTGCGGTCGTTGCAGCCCCCCTCCGTCCCCCTGCGTCCCCATACTTTCTGCGGCTCCAGCTCAGGGTCCTCCCGGTCTCCCTGTGTCGCCAGACTCCGCGGCTCCAGCTCTGGCTCCTCCCCGTCTCTCTCCTTCCTCTTCGTCCCCCTACATACCCGCGTCATCGCCCCTCGTCCCTCTGCGTCCCCCTAGGTCCCTCTGCGTCCCCGTTCGTCCCCTTCCTTCCCACTCCGTCCCCTTGTATTCCCCTGCCCCTTGATTCCCAGACTTTCTGCAGCTCCAGCTCTGGCTCCTTCCCATCACCCTCCTAATCTCTGTGTCTCCTTCAATCCCACTTAGACCTCCATCATCCCCCTGTGCACCCAGGCTCTCTGTGGCTTCTGCTCCTCCTGTGGTTCCACACGGTCCCCTTCTGTCCCCCTCCATCCTCCACCATCCCGTTGCCTCTGCGGCTTCTGCTCCTCCTCCAGGTCCACCCTGTCCCTTTCAGTCCCCCTCTGTCCCCTGCATCCCCAGACTCTCCGTGGCTCCTGCACCTCCCTCCTCTGAACCGGGCTTCGAGCTCCTTCACCACCACAGCCCTTCTGGGCCCTGATCTTTCTGCAGGATGATTCTGTACCCCACAGAACACACAGCCCCACTGTCCCTCTGCAGGGCCTTCACTAACACCAGGATTGTCCCTGTCCCCAGGGCCTCAGGCAAGCAGCGGCCTCCACCAGCTGAAAGCCTCAGGAACGGGGCTGGTCAGCACCACCTAGAGCCTGGGCCTTGGTTCCAGGGAGTTTATGGATTGGAGCATCCCTAATCCATGACTGTGCAACCAAGAGCTCTGACTCAGTGACTCAAACCAGGCAGTTTATTTTCCAGTTGCTGAGGTCAGAAATCCACAAGCGGTATAGGTATATGGTCCTGGGTAGGGTCTCTCCTGAGGTGGTCTTCAGCCGGGCTGCATCTTCTGGAACCTGGCCTGGGGCCACAGGACTTCCTCCCAAGAGGGTGCACATACGTGGCTGGCAGTCAGTGCAAACTGCCTCAATTCTCCTCCACGTGGCCTACAATTCCTGAGGGCCTCCCCAGCAGGTCCAACTTTATATGGTTACTAGAGAGAGAGAGAGAGATTAAAGAGACAGAGAGCCAGTGAGCACAGAGTGTGTATGAGACAGAAGCTGCAGACCTGCCATCACCTCATTTTGGAATTCTTGGACGTTTCCTTATTGTTGCCATAGTCCATTAGTCACTCCCGGGAAAGGGATTCCACAAAGCCATGGAAATGGGAGGTCATCTTAGAGGTGCCCACCACTGACCTTGGGGCAGGTCAGCATTGTGTTTGCATTCCTCCTGGGCCCCACCCCTGCACTGAGGAGGAGGCCCTCCATCATAGGTTCTGATCTCTCACTGATGATCTCTCTCTCGTCTTGGAATGTGTTTCCACGTTGCCTTCATCCACGGTAAGCTGTGTGGTCTTGCTCAGGCTCCCCAGTGCTCAGGCTACCTGGTGTTCAGTCTGACCTGCTTTTCTTCTTGACTGAGCTGTGGCAGGCTCCAGCGGGTGTGGGCTTTCTTTCACCCGCCCTCATTGTGGTCACCCAGGATGGGCTGGTGGGCAGGGTTGGGTTGCTGGAAGAACCTAAGAACTGGCACCTAGGGCCACTCTGAGCCCTAAAACTCTTTAAGCACTAGTCTCCGTCCTCTCTCTCGTCCCTCATTCTCTGGGGATCTCAGGATGCAGGAACAAAGCTCTGTATGGGACGGTCTTCTGCTTCCTGAACTTTCCAAAGTGGAAACGTAACAAGCTGAGATGGGAAGGAGGAGAGGCAACTGTGTCTTGAAGGCCCCCATGTGAATGCAGGTCTCTTTGCCCCAGACCCTTGTCATTTCATTGGATGGGCCATCTGAGCAGGACACCCACCTTTTCCTAGAAATGTCTTTCCATGTGATTTTATCTTGTCCATTCTTATTCATGAAAAGAAGGAATTACATGCCTGACCCTATTCTAAGTATATGTGCTTTAACTCATTCCTTCTTCACGGTACCTGGGTCTGGTTAGACACCTGAGCATGTAATAATTATTATCACCATTTTAACCATAGGAAAACTAACAGTGGAATGTGAGCTCCCTTGCCCAAGGTCACATAGCAAGGGCATGATGGTGACAGGATTTAACCTTGGGAATCTTTTCTTGCTTAACTTAAAAAAAAAAACAGTTTATTATTTATTTTGATGGGAGAGTCCCAGATTTAAAGCCACAGTATGATTCTTTGATTCCCTGTTTGTGTCTGGACAGGAGGGGAGGATGGGCCTACTTTGTGCTGCATCTCCATCCCCAGGAGCTGAGCGGCCATTGGATGCTGAGACACTTCCCCTATGGATGTGGGTCCACTTACTCCTCTCCGTTGGCATTGACACTTCACTGGATGCACCCCTGAGCTTGGTGAGGGGGTGAAGGACATGGTGGTGGTGGTGCAGGGCACACACGGACAAAGCTGGATACAAGCCAGAGAGATGGAGCCATGGTCTGGGTCAGGCTGGGGGAACACTCTGGGATGACAATACCTACGAGTGGCTGTCCCTTGCCCTTGTACTCAGAACCTTTTTAGGAACTCTCTTGTCCCTTCCCAACAAAAACCTGAGTTCTCGGTTATGCTGGATGTGGAGGTTCACAGAGGATCAACTCCTAGATGACTGACTTGGTTGTGAGCATGCTCTGTGTTCTGCTGGTCTCTGAGTTTGCCCCAGCTTGGGATTGGAAAAGCTCAGTGCACTTCTTAGGGGTCCCCTGGGCTGGGCCTGTCAGAAGAACAGGAGCTGGGCTAGAGCCCTTGAATCCCTATTCCTGGTGTGTCTAAATCCCATCACAACCTCCATGTACACCCATCTCACCTTGACCTCTCTTCTCTTAGGTCAGTGGAATCTTAGTCATCAAAAGCTTAAAGTTCTAGAGTTTTGTTTCATCTCATATTAGATGCTTGGCATCATAATGATACACACGCAGGTCTTGGCACTGAGAGTAAATAATTCCCTAGACTCTTTGCCTAGTGCCCTTTGTGTCTGCCAGGTGTGGGACACATCTGTGTAGATGGATAGAATACAATATACCCTTGCATATCTTTCACTTACTGGTTGACTTGCCATCATAAATCTGACACCTGAAATGCTAATACCAGCCAATCCACACCACTTTGCAAACCAAGTAAGGGATGACCTCACCCAGTGTGGGTATGGAAGGTGAGCACAAACCTACACGTTTCCAGATCATTCCTATGACCATGTTGACCCAACTGTGGACTTTGCACACGTATGCTCACTGTAGGAACTATACTGGACCCTCCTGGGGGATGTAATTGAGGCCCTATTTGCCGGAGGCCCGCTCCAGCGGGTCCGGGGCTCCCTGAAGGGGTAGCGATGGACGAAAGCAATGAAGAGACACTCACGCAGTTTCTTAATTCGTCCAGCCCGACATCGTCTTGTCCTATCCTTATTATCCCCGCATCTCCTGTATCTCCTGTATTTTCTGTATCTCCTTGTATCTCCTCCTGTATCTCCTTATTAACTCCTGTATTTCCTGTATCTCCTGTATCTTATCTCCTATCTCACCAGGTCTTGGGCCTTTATTTATAGACTTATAACATCAAAAGGTGGAACTTTTACAAATAATTCTCAGTGATAAAGATGCTTTGAAAAGGGTGCAGAAACAGGTTTTACAGAGGCATGTCTTCAGAACTATACTAATTACAGTGAGGTAACTTACACATCATAGGATAACAGGATATTCTCACTGAAAAGCAGATAACATACACATTTGTTTGAACCGGTAGTAAATCTTACAACTAAGAAGATAGCAGGACGTTTTCAGTGAGAAGCAGATAGCAAACACATTTTATAACAATGATGCTAAAATTCAGTCATAGACAGGGCTAGGAGGCATTCTATTTGGCTCACAAGAGGAAGAATACATTCGTAATGGTTAGTAAGTAAACCTTTTGTCAACCTTGTTCTTTGATGTTGAAGGTGTAAGCGCCATAGGCACCCTAGACAAGCCGACCTTTGCATATGAGTTTAAATTGTAACTACTCTTACCTATCCTCACAGTGGGCACCAAATTAGCATATGTATGCGCAGCAGCTTATGCCTGGCTCTTGTTTGTTTCTCTTCCCTAAGTTAGGCTTTCTATCTCCAGGCCTGGGTAAACATTATGCTTGTGTTCTTTAACCCCCTTTATTTTCCATGTCTTAGGTTTGTGAAGCTCAATAGACGAGCCTTTCGACAAACATCTGCAGTGCTTTGTTTAACTTCCTCTTCATAGAGGTGGGAATATGCTTCCTCCCAAGAGGTTTCTGGGGAATATCGGTCTGATTTGGAACATTGTGAGGCCTAATCAATAGCAACAGGCTTAATTTTACATGAGCAATGAGTTCACAGAAGGAGATGCTAGCTTCCGCCCCTGTGGCAGGAGCCGTGCTACATCTACCATTTCCTTACTGTGACCACCAGGGAAGGGTGGGATGTGCATAACTCCATGAGAGGATCAGGGTGTTCTGGGGGTGGTCGGCGTGCAAGGATTGGTGTGTGGGATCCTCCAGGACTTTGAGGCTCAGAGCGCCGACCTAGACGTTGAACAGAGAAGTGCCTCGGACACAAGTGACCTTCCACTTTCCCTTTTTTGCAGATCCTGCTCATGGAATACTTCTGGTCAACTCTGAACAGGGGTTAAGGGCACCTGTGTAAAGGGACATAGGCTGTTATGGAGGGAGCCCAGAGAGCAGATTCAATCAGAGAGGGTAGTCATGCTTGGAAAGGAAACCAGGTCCTGTGAGCAGATCTTTCAGAGTCTCCAGAATGAGACCAGCAGTGAGAGATGCATTTCACCTAGTAACTACATCCTCAACATGCACACATATCAATATACCTGAAAAAGAAGGTTTTGCAAAAATTTACCTACCCTCCATTGTGTATTCTCTAACAGTGGGTAGCTAGTTTTCAACTCTTGTTATAATCCACCAAATAGATTCCATCACCTAAAAGTGGAATGGAAAACACTGATTTGTGAATTTCCCGTGCAGGATCCTAAATAATTCCTGCCATGCCCAACTATCTTGAGCCTTGCAGGATGGAATCCGAGACATCAAGAATTTCGTGGTCTTGAACTCAATATGGGCCAAGTTCCATAGTTTCTTCCATTTTATCATCATAGGGAAAGGGTGAGGAAACGTCAACATTTGGAATGACTCCAGGAAAGTATAATCAGCATCTATAGCATCAGTGGGCATGAAGCTGCAGAGAACGTGCTCTGGACGACAGTGTGTGGAGAGCCCACCTCACTAACGTTGACTCTAGATTATGGAGGTGGTTGGTGTCCAGCAATAGTTTCCCGAACACAGGTGCACCATTGCATTGATCTCCATGACCCAAGGTTAGTTAGACACCTTTCCCTGAATCCCCACCCATCATCGCTGTTCCCCAGAAGGTGCAGCCAGTGTTCCTGAAGGACTCTCCCAATTCCCAGCTACCCCAGGAATTGCCGTGGTCTGACATCCTGCTTACACTCTGACAGAAGAGGAATGGCAAAACCTGCCATCCTTCTCCAAACCTGGTCCATGCCAATGCCATGAACATGGAGGTGAGAGGCACACCGCCTCCACACTGCAGGGCTGAGTGAGTTGGAGGCCGCCACAGAGGTTGGGTGCTGAGTTGGGTCCCAGAAGAATGTCAGAGAGGGGCCCTGCTGCGAATGCTCCCTGCAGGGGATAAGGCAGTCCCCAAGCCGAACTGCCTGGAGTGAGGCTCCCCCTCTTATGTCTTCACACTAGCAGGGTTATTAGTCAAGTTGGGTTCCCCGCTCCAGAAAGCAGAGGGTGACATTGATCAGGCACATATCAGTGGTCCTCCTGGCAAGGCACTCCTCCCTGTAGAAGGGTCCTGCCTCCAGTCAGAGGTAGCTCCCTCTGGGATAATCCAAAACTGGCTCCAGGCCCAGGTTGCTCTTGAAGGAAGGAATGGAGCTGTGTGGGGTTGGGGTTGTCCTAGGAAAAGCCTAGAGAGAAGGGAGAAAGCAGAATTGGGAAGGACAGGGTGATCTTGCAGGGTTCTCTTCTCTAGTTCTGCTCAGTGCTGCCCGATCGATTCCTGGATAAAGGTTTGGAAAGGCCTTAGGCCCAGCAGGAGGAAACTCCAGTCCCCCTTAATTCTGGTGTCCCTGTTCTGAAAGGGGTGAGGACCAGTGTCAGTTTCTAATCCTGGAAATAACTTGGGTTTTCGTAAAGGAGGCAATCCAGATTCACTTTCTTCTCTCTGGAGGGTGTGGGTGCTGCAACATCCCTTAAGGCCTATGCAGGTTTTTTGGGTGCAGAGACCCAGGGGAGAGTCACCATGCTCAGACTTGCCCTGCCTCCTAACCTTAGATGCATTCTCAAGTGTCAGAGCTCAGACCAGCAAGATGTCCACATTCAGCCCTCAGAGGCTGACCCTTCCTATGGGTGCAGTTACTGCCTGCAAATTTGCAAGCTGGGGCTGCCCAACCTGCCCAGCTCCCTCGTTTCCACCCACTGAGATCAGAGTGCAGATATGATACCCATGATGCAGTTCTCTTCCTGAATCTAGCTGTGAGCCACCTGGTGTCAATGCACATATCCCCACCAGGGTCCCAGCAGTGCTCACTACTTAACAGGTTTTTCTGGGCAGCTGCTTTACCTCTCAATGATTGGCATGTCCTCATTCGCATGTGGAAGTGGAAGAAAAAGCTCCCCAGGATATCTGTAGGCAAGGAAGAGGCCCCATCATAGCGTGTGATTGCAACAGGATGATAAAGAGGGTCTGTTTGATAAGGTTTTGGTCGAGATTGCAAATGTCCATAACAAGGTATGAAATCTGTATGTAGCTAAGAGATTGTGATTTGGGCACCGTCGTCCTTGATTCCACCCCTAAGCCAGAATAGGACAGCTAACAGGTTGAGGAGAGGGAAGCAAAAGATTATTTGAATGAACCTGTTGCAAAGGATATAGCCAACAGTGTGGGCTGGCCCTGGTCTTCCTGGATGGGATGACCCAAGGAGAGAGGTGAGGCTGCCCTCCTGTGACTGAGTCCATGGAGGAGGTGGGAGGCCTGAAAGTCTGGACTAAGCCTGCCCTGACATGCCAATGGGGACATCAGTGTAAGCGTCCCATAGCCCCTCCTACCTGCGGGACAGTCACTGCGCCAGGCCATCAGCTGCAGTGCAAATGTCCGACCTAAGTGAGTCCTTCCTTACCCTTGTAGTTCCCCTGCACCATGTTCCTCTCTGCACTGGGGGCAGTGGGAGGAAGGAAGAGAAGAGAAGCTGACTCTTTGTGTACCTGCCACAGACATCTCACTCAGTTGGAAGAGGGACTGGCCAGGGCAGGGGAAATTTAATTCTGCAAGGGTCTGTGATTGCATGTTCCACTAAGTGGACCTCTATTCACTGGAGTCGGACCAGGGTACGTGATACTTCTGAAGGCATTCCTTCCTCAACAATTGGTTTACCTTTCCAGAATATCCTCAGAAATCATACTTCCTCACTTCTAACATCAACATAGGAACAGCAGCTCTGACTCCAGACCCTGAGGACTGCACACTGGGGTATCAGGCCCCAGCCCACTGGGCACTGCAGTCAAGGCAGACCAGAGGCAGCCAAACAGGAAACCAGCCAGAGTGATTCTCATACTGCAGGGGAGCGGCCCAGCCCTGGGAAGTCCTGGTGGGGCTTTCTGTCACCCACCACAGTGAGCCCCGTGATTGCTAGGGTACCTGAGTCTCAGGGGTATTTTTTTTTAGTTTTAATTTTTTTATGTTTATTTTTTTGAGAGAGTGAGCATACAAGCAGGGGAGAGACAAAGAGAGAGGAAGATCTGAAGCAGGCTTCCAGCTCCCAGCTGTCAGCACAACCAGACATGGGGATTTGGACTCACAAATGGTGAGATCATGACCTGAGCCAAAGTCAAACACAACAGACTGAGCCACCCAGGCACCCCAAGGGTACTTGTTACCTTACTGCCGAGGGCTGTGGCTGACTGTGTGTGCTCATCAGCATCCACAGCTGCTTGTCAGGTTCATGTGTGAGGCTGAATCTGCCTCATGCAGTGGGTTACACCTGGAATTCCAGTCTCCTTTGTCCCCTCCTCCTCCCTTCGAGTTCTCATTCTTTCTCCCATCATAGCATGGATTGTCCCTATAGGTCACACACAGAATATGTTCTTGATGTCCCCAAAATGTGGCAAAAGGGAGAGAATGGTGGCCGACTACACACAAAAGAAAGATGCAAGTGACCATCCAAAGAAAATGGGAACTATTTTTTTTTAAATCTTTACTTCCTTCTGTAAGAGAATGATCACTGCACACTGCACAGTCATCCCCAGAAATAGACTAGTACCTCCTCCTGTGCTCCCATTCACTTCAGGTCTCTCCACAGCCACTGGATAAGAACATCAGGAAGTATGTGTTTATCATTACTTGTGTGATCGTGTGCTGTTGCTTCATATGCTTTTCCAGCCAATATATGGTTTAGATTTCTTACAACTTTATTGAAGGGGTCTTTTACTGGTTCTTAATAATTAACCTCAATGCTGTGCTAAAAGATTAATTCCTGTCTATACAGCTATGGTTCATTCAACACCGTACACCTCAGAGTATTTATCCATGCACTGTCCATGGTTATCCTCTCTTTTTGCACAATTATGAAGTCTGCTGCTAGGAGCACATGTCCACATGTTTCCTGTACGTTTTTGTAGACTGGCTCTTAGGTCTCTGTTAGGAGTGGAAGTGTAGATATTGAGGTGCATGAATGTACCATTTTATAAGATTCAACCATTTACTTTTCAGAGTGAGTGTATTCATGTTCATTTCTAGTAGCCATGATTCAGAGATTCTATCAGTGTGTCTTCTCACCAACACTTGATATTGTCCACCTTTTAAATTTCTACTTGAATTAATGTAGGATGTCATCTCATAGTGCACAGATGTGCCTGTGGCTTCTTAGGGTTAATCTGTGGAAGCTTCTCTATGGGAAGCTTCTCTATTTTTCCCCATATATCTTCCTTTTTCTGAGAAAATTTCCTTTATGTCTTTTGCATACTTCCATCCTGGATTCTTTACTTTCTCTTACTGACTTTTGTTTTGTTTTAATCCCACCTTTCCATTGATCCTTCATTGTCTATAATTGTGCAAATATCTGCTACAGATCTTAGGAGATTTTTAAACTTCCTTTGCATATTTATTTTCATGAAAAGAAGCTTTTCATTTAATATACTCAAAAGTATCACATTTGTCAGTCTGTTTTATACAGCTGTCATCTTTGTGTCTGTATACAGGTATCATCTCTTTTAGGAAAGAAGAGCACTTTATCTCTTTTATTCTGAATGTCAACCTTGCTGTATAAAGGATTCTTGCCACCAAAACTCAAACAGGAAGAAATAGAAAATTTGAATTGGCCCATAGTCAGCGAAGACATTGAATTGGTTATCCACACTCTCCCAACAAATAAGAGTCCTGGGTCAGATGGCTTCCCAGTGGAATTCTACCAGACATTTAAAGAAGACCAATTCTCCTCAAATGTTTCCCAAAAATAGAAGTGGAAAGGCAGCTTCCAAACTCATTTATGAAGCCAGCATTACCTTGATCCAAAACCAGACGAGGACCCCACTACAAAGGAGAATTACAGGCCAGTATCCCTGATGAAACTGGATGCAAAACTTGAGTTCAACACTATATCAAAAAAATTCTCTGCCATGATCAAGTCGGATTTATTCCTGGGTTGTAGGGCTGGTTCAATATTCACCAATCAATTAAGGTAAAACACCACATTAATAAAAGAAAGGATAGGAACCAGATGATCCTTCCAATGGGTTCAGACAAAAGATTTGACAATCTACACCATCATTTCTTGATAAAAACCCTCAAGAAAGTAGGGATACAGGGAACATACTCAACAGCATAAAAGCCATGTATGAAATGCCCGCAGCTAATAACCCCAATGGGGAAAAACAGAGCTTTCTTCCTAAGATCAGGACCATGTCAGGAATGTCCACTCTCACCACTGGTGCACAGCATAGTACTGAAAGCCCAGGCCTCAGCACTTAGACAACAAAAAGAAGTAAAAAACATCCAAATCAGCAAGGAAGGAAACGTTCACTCTGCAGATGCCATGATACTCTTCATGGGAAACTCAAAACATTCCAGCTCAAAACTGCCAGAATTGATACATGAATTCAGCAAAGTCACGGTGTACAGTCAATGTACAGGGATCACTTTCATTTCCATACACCAATAATGAGGGAGCAGAAAGAGTTATCAAGGAATCAGCCCATTTACAATTGCACCAAAAACCATAAGATACATAGGTATAAAACTAACCAAAAAGGTAAAAGATACATACCGTGAAAACTACAGAAAGTTTCTGAAAGCAATTGAAGACACAAAAATGGAAAAACATTCCATACTCATGGATTGGAAGAACAAATAGGGTTAAAACAAACCACCCAACACAATCAACACTTTCCATGCAATCCCTATCAAAATAGCATGTGCATTCTTCACAGAGCTAGAACAAACAATCCTGAATTTTTAAATATCATTTCTTGTCATTGTGCCCCATCTTCCCATAAGCTTTCTTTACCCTTTTTTCATTGTTAACATTTTTCTCTCTCTCCTCCTCTAAATGGTATTTTTCAATCCTATCCTCCATGTCCTATCCTCCACCTTGCTGATTTTTAATTTTGCATTATTTGGTCTACTTTTCAAATTATCTATTGAATTCTTCATTTATCATATTTTTCAAGTCTGGGAATTCTATTTGATTCCTTTTCATGATTGCTCATTCTTTGTCACATCATTTTTCACATTGTTTTCTTAATTTACTTGTCTGTGTTTTCTTATAGTTCACTAAAATCCCTTAAGAAGATTGTTCTGACACTTGACAGTACAGTTAGACCTGCATTTCTTTAGGGTCAGTTATTGGAGTTTTTTAAGTTTCTTTTGGTTGTCTCCTATTTACTTGCTTTTTCATAAGCTTTAATTCTTTACACTAGATCTGCCTATTTGACTAATGGAGATCTTTTCCCACACTTTATAGGTTTGCTTTGGCCCAGACAGTTTTTCACCAGTCAGTTTAGTTTGTTTCTAGGTGTGTCTGCTGATTACGTGTTTGGGGAGGTTGGCCCTACTATTATGGTCTCTTTGGACCAACTGTTTGGGTTTTAGAAAAGGGAATAGAGGGGTGTGCCACTGGCTGAGAAAAGCCAGATAGTTCTGCTGCCTTGGTTCATTACCCTGTAAGCATGGAGGATGGGCTGTGCAATTGCCTGAATTTTCAGATCCGACTTACCAGATGGTCATGAGACGGGGTAGTAACTTCAGTAGTAAATGGGACTATGACTTAGCTTCCCTGCCCTAACAGCAGCAGGCCAGGGTACACGGATGCACAGCGTAATGGTTAGAAGCCCAACTCAGGCTTTAGTGTGGACTGAATTTCCTGGTCAGGTAAGGCTACCAGCTTTGCTGTTCAGATAGAGTGAATCATGGGCTCTGCTCTCTGGGTTTTATTCTTCCAAGGTTTTCTTTAAATTCCATGTAATTAAAATATAGTGTAAGATGATTTTCAGGTATAGAATTTAGTGATGGATCACTTATATACAACACCCAGTGCTCATCACAGAAGTGGTCTTCTTAATACACAGCACCCATTTACAACACCCCCTCACCTACCTCCCCTCCAGAAACCCTCCAGGGTTTCTTCTCTATAGTTAACAGTCTGTTTTATGATTTGATGCTCTTTTTTTCCACCTATATATTCATCTTTCATTTTTTAAATTCTACAAATAATTGAAATCATATGGTATCTGTCTTTCTCTAAAACTGACTTATTCTACTTAGCATACCACTCTCCATCCACATCATTGAAAATGACAAGGTATGATTCATTTTGTATGGCTGAGTCATGACCCATGGTGTGTGTGTGTATTTTTTTTTATAAATATCTCCCATTGCGAAAGTGGCCTTTTAGTTTTGTTAATACACACACACACACACACACACACACACACACACACACATATATAACATCTTTTTTCTTCATTAATTAGCTGAGTGATATTTGGGCTCTTTTCATAATTTGGCTATTGTTGATAATGCCCCTGTATACATCAGGTTGCATGTATCCCATTGAATTGTTATTTTTATATCCTTTGGGTAAATACCTAGTAGGGCAATTGCCGGATCATAGCACAGTTATATTTCTAACTCTTTGAAGAACCTCTATACTGTGTTTTAGAGTGTCAGCATCTGTTTGCATGCCCACCAACAATGTAAGAATTCTTCTCCCTCCACATGCTTGCCAACACCTGTTGTTAATTCTAGCCTTTCTGACAGATGTGAGGTAGTATCCCATTGTACTTTTGATTTGTATTTCCCTGATGATGGAGTAATGTTGAGCATCTTTTCATGTGAATGTCTTTTCATCTGAATGTCTTCTTTGGAAACATGTCTATCATTTTTCTGCCCATTTTTAAGCTGGACTATGAGTTTTTTGGGTGTTGAATTGTGTAAGATTCTTATGGAGTTTGGGTTCTAACCCATTATCAAATAGGTCATTTTCAAATATCTTCTCCCATTGTGAAAGTGGCCTTTTAGTTTTGTTGATTTTTTCCTTCATTGTGTGGAAGTTTTTATCTGGATGATTTCATAATAGTTTCATTTTGCTTTTATTTCTCTTGCTTCAGGAGACATATCTAGTAAGAAGTTGCTATGGTCTGTGTGTCAAAGAGGTTACTTCCTGAGTTCTCTAGGATTTTGAACATTCCCTACCTCACATGTTGGTCTTTTATCCATTTTAAATTTATTTTTGTGTATGGCGTAAGAAAGTGATCCAGTATTTATTTATTTATTTATTTAGCATGTTGCTGTCCATTTTTCTCAACACCATTTGTGGAAGGGCCTGCCTTTTTTCCATTTGGTATTCTTTATATGGTTTTCATACCCGAGTAATGCCGGCCTCATAGAATGAATTGGGAAGTTTTCCTCTTTTCCATTTTTTGGAACAGTTTGAGAAGAATAGGTATTAACTCTTCCTTCAATGTTTGTTACAGTTTAACTGTGAAGCCATCTAACCCTGGTCTTCTGTTTCTTAGATTTTTGACAATTGATTCAATTTCTTTTCTGTTTATCACGTCTTCATTTTGTAATTTCTTCCTGTTTCAGTTTGGTAGTCTATATACTTCTAGGAACTTATCCATTTCTTCCAGATTGTCCGATATAGCTCATAATATTTCTTACGTATATACTTTTTCTATTTCTGTAGCATTGGTTGTTATTTCTCCCCTCTCATTTATGACTTTATGGATTTGGCTCCTTCCTGTCTTCTTTTTGTAAGGCTGAGTGGAGGTATATCAACTTGATTAATTTTTGCAGAAACGAATTCCTGGTTTCATTGATCTGTTCCAATGCTGTTTTAGTTTCTATTGATTTCTGCTCCAATCTTTATTATTTCTTTCCTCCTATTGGCTTTATGCTTCATTTGCTGTTCTTTTTCTAGCCCCACTAGGTGGAATGTTAATTTACTTACTTGGGATTTTTCTTGCTTTTTGAGTTTGACCTGTATTGATATCCACTTCGCTATTATGACTGCTTTTGCTGAATCCCAAAGGCTTTGCACCATCTTGTTTTCATTTTCATTTGTTCCCATGTACATCTTATGTCTTCTTTGATTCCCTGGTGGACACATTCATTGTTTTGTAACATATTGTTTAGCCTCCATGTAGTTGTGGTCTTCCCAATTATTTTCTTCTGGTTGACTTCCAGTTACATAGCATTGTGGTCAGAAAATATGGATGATATGATTTCAAAATTTTTGGATTTTTTGAGGCCTGATTTGTGGCCAAGCATGTGATCTATTCTGGACAATATCATATGCACTTTTAAAGAATGTGTCATCAGCTGTTTTATAATGGAATGTTCTCCATATGCATGTTAGGTCCATCTGCTCCAGTGTGTCATCAAAGCCATTGGTTCCTTGTGGATTATCTGCTTAGATGATCTGTCCATTGCTGTAAGTGGGGTGTTAAAGTCTCCTACTATTATTGCATATTAGTATCAATGAATTCCTTGATGTTTGTTATTGTCTTCTTTTGATGTTCCCAGGTTCAGTGCATAGATATTTACAGTTGTTAGATCTTCTTGTTGGAATATTCTCTTTATTATAATGTAGTAGTTTTCTTCATTGCTTGTGATAGCCTTTGTTTTAAAGTCCAGTTTCAGGGCGCCTCAGTGGCAAAGTCTGTTAAGCGGCCAGCTTTGGCTCAGGCCATGATCTCACAGTGGATTCAAGCCCCACATTGGGCTCTGTGCTGACAGCTAGCTCAGAGCCTGGAGCCTGCTCAGATTCTGTATCTCCCTTTCTCTATGCCCCTCCCCTGCTTGCGCTGTCTCTCAAAAATAAATAAAAACCATAAAAAAAAAATAAAGTCCAGCTTCTCTTTTGTAAGTATTGTTAATCTGGCTTTGGCACTATTTGAATGATAAATACTTCTCCAATCCCTCTCTTAAAATATACTGGTATCATCAGGTCTAGAACAAGTGTCTTGGACATACCATAGAGAGGGGTCTTTTTTTTTTTTTATCCATTCAGATCTCTATGTGTTTTTAAAGGATAATTTAACTCTTTTACATTCAAAGAAATTATTGATAGATATGTATTCAGGGCCATTTTATTATTTTTGTGTGGTTTTGTCTGAAGATTTTTTCCCAGTCCTTTTTTTCATTGTCACTTTTTGTATCTACTCAAAGTTCTCTTTATTCCTTGTAAGGCTAATTAATGGTCATGAACTCCTTTAGTTTTTTTGTTTGTTTGTCGGGGGAACTCTTTATCTCTCCTTCTCTTCTGAATGATAATTTTGGTGCATAGAGTATTCATAATTGCAATTTTTTTTCCTGTATAACACTTTGAAAATATAAGATCACTGCCTTCTGGCTTGCCAAGTTTCTTTTGGGAAAACTCCAGCTAGTCTTATAGGTTAGTTAAGAACATCTTTTATCCTGCTGCTTTTAAGATTTTTCTTGATCACTATAGTGTGATATTTTACTTACAATATTTAATGTGTATTGTCTTACACATTAAATATTGATGAGTAGAGTACTTTGACTCTACACATATATCAATGGACAGATCATGCAGACAGAAAATCCATAAGGAAACAATGTCTTTGAACCAGATGGACATAAATGATATATACAGATCATTCCATCCAAAAACAACACAATACACATTCCGTTAAAGTGCAGATGGAATATTATCTGGAATAGATCACATATTAGGCCACAAAACTAGCTTCAGTAAATTGAAGAAGACTGAAATCAAACCATGCACCTTTTCAGAAAACAATGATATGAAACTAGAAATAACTCATAAGAAAAAAAAATCTGGAAAAAAACACAAACACATAGAAACTAAACAAGATACCCACCAAAAAACCCCAAGTGTCATAGAAGCAATCAAATAAATTTTTAAAAATACATGGATACAAATTAAATTGAACACATACTGGTCCAAAATATTTGGGACACTGTGAAAGCAGTTCTAAGAGGGAAATATAGTGGTACAGGCCTAACTCAAAAAGCATGAAAAAAGCTTAAATAAACAATCTAAGATCACAACTAAAGGAACTAGATAAACAAAGCCTGAAATGAGTAGATGAAAGGAAGTAATAAAGATAAAAGGAGAAACAAATAACATATAGATTAAACAAACAAAAACAATGAACTCAAGAGCTAGTTCTTTAAAAGATAGATAAAACTGGCAAACCCTTAGACACTCATCAAGTGTGGTGGGGTGAGGGTGGGGGTGGGAATAAAGGCCCAAATAAATAAAATCAGAAACAAGAGTAAAAAAGTAACAACTGACCCCAAAGAAGGACAAAGAATTATAAGATAATACTACAAAAACTTACATGTCAACAAATTTCATAACCTAGAAGAAATAGGTAAATTGCTAAAAAAAAAATCCAATCTTCTAAAACTAAACCAAGAAGAAATAAAAAATCTGACCAGACTGATTAATAATGAAATTGAATTAAAATTAGTAATGAAATTAAACTGATAATTAAAAAATAACACAAAATAAAGGACCAGGGCCAGATAGCTTCTCAAATGAATCTTACTAAACATTTAAAGAAGAGTTAATACCTTTTCTCCCCAAACTATTCCCCAAAATAAAAGAGGAAGCAAAGCTTCCAAATACTTTCTATAAATCCACATTACCCTGATACCAAAAGCAAACAAAGGCACCACCAAAATAAATAAATAAATAAATAAATAAATAAATAAAAGTACAGACTAATAACATTGATGAACATAGATTCAAAAATCATCAGGAAGTGGTGCCTGGGTGGCTCAGTCAGTTAAGCATTCAACTTTGGCTCAGGTCATAATCTCACAGTTCATAGGTTTGAGTCTCACATCAGTCTCTGTGTTGACAGCTAGATTAGAGCCTGGAGCCTGTCTTCAGATTCTGTGTCTCCCTCTCTCTCTGACCTTCCCGTGTTCACACTGTCTCTCTCTCTCAAAAATAAATTTTTAAAAAAATTTAAAAATTTTTTAAAAATTTAAAAAGAAATCAAGAAAATACTAGCAAAACACATACAATAATACCTTAAGAAGGTCATTCATAATACTTAAGCAGGATATATTCCAAGATTGCAAGAATAGTTGAATATTTTCAAGTCAATCAACATGATATATCACATCAACAAAATGAAGGATAAAAATTATATGATCATCTTAACAGATTCAGAAAAACATTTTGACAAAATTCAACATCAATTCATAATAAAAACAACAGAGGTTTAAAGGGAACATACTTCAACATAAACAAGGCCACATATGAAAACCACACAACTAACATCATACTAAATGGTAAAAACTGATAGCTTTCCTCTCAGATCAGGAACAAGAAAAGGATGTCCACTCTCACCATTTTTATTCAACATAGTACTGGAAGTCCTAGCAATAGCAATCAGACAACAGAATGAAATAAGGGGAATTCATATCATTAGAGAAGATATTAAATTGCCACTATTTGCAGATGACATGATAGTATACGTACCAAATCTTAAAGACTCTACTATAAACTACTGAAAGCAATAGATAAATTCAGTAAAGTTGCAAGATACAAAAATTAATACCCAGAAGTTGTTTGTGTTTCTATGCATTAATAACCAAGCAATAGAAAGAAAAAAATATTAAGAGAACAGTAGTATTTACAATTGCACCAATAAGAATAAAACACCTAGGAATAAATCTAACCAAGGTGGAAGATTTATACGTTGAAAACAATAAAACGTTAATGAAAGAAATTGAAAATGACACAAACAAATGGAAAGATTTCCCATTCTCTGGATTGGAAAAATTAATGTTATTAAAATATATTAGAGTACCCGAGACAATCTATACATTCAATGTAATCCCTATCAGAATACCAACAACATTTTCCACAAAAGTAGAACAAAGAATAACAAAATTTGTGTGAAACTACAAAATACCCTGAATGCCAAAGCAATTTTGAGATAGAACAAACCTGAAGATATCATAATGCAAGGTATACTACAAATGTAGATATAGATATAGATTAGATATAGATAGATATAGATATGGATTGATAGAACAGAATAGACAAACCAGACAATAACTTACAGTATATAGGGCATCAGTACAGGGTGCTGGAAAAACTAGATAGCTACATATAAAGTAGCTAAAATTGGACAAGTTTCTAAAATCATACATAAAGATAAACTCAAAATAGATTAAAGACCTAATTGTGAGACATAAAACCATAAAAATCTCTTAGAAGAGAACACACGCCGTTATTTCTTTGCCACTGGCCATGGCACATTTTTCTAGATATGTATCCTAAGGCAAGGAAAACAAAAGCAAAAATAAACTATTAGTACTACATCAAAATAAAATCCTTTTGCACAGCGAAGAAAATATTTAAAAAGTCCAACTTTCTGAACAGCAGAATATATCTGAAATACATGTATCTGAAAGAGTTAATATCCAAAATATACAAAGAACTTACACAACACCAAAGAAAACAATCTGATTAAAAAAACTCTCCACAGGACTTGAATAGACATTTTCCCAAAGAAGACATACATGTGGTCAACAGACACATGAAAAGATCATCAACATCATTAAGTCTCAGTGAAATACAAATCAAAACCACAGTAGATATCACCATATACTTATTAGAATGGTTAAAATAAAAAAGCCAAGAAATAACAAGTGTTGGCAAGGATGTGGAGAAAAAGGAACCTTTGTGCATTGTTGGTGGGGATATAAATTGGTACAGCTATTGTGGAAAACGGTATGAAGCTTTCTCAAAATATTAAAAATAGAAATACATATGATCCTGTAATTCCACTATTAAGCATTTAACCAAAGAAAATAAAAATGCTAATTTGAAAAACTACATGCACCTCTATGTTCATAAGAGCATTATTTACAATACCCAAGATATGGAAGGAAATGAGCTGTCCATCAATAAATAAGTAGATAAGGAAGAAGTATCATACATACACATGCAAAGTGGAATATTACACAGCCATAAAAAGGATGCGATCTTCCTACTTGAGACCACATGGATGGACTTCTATTATTTTGCTAAGTGATATAAGTCAGATTGAGAAATACAAACACCATATGATTTCCATATAGTGGTATTTTAAAAAATAAAGAAATACAGAATTAAACCTATAAGTACAGAGAACAAACTGGTGTTGCTAGAAGTGAGGAGGAAACTGGGCAAATCAGTGAAGGGGAGTGGGAAATACACAATTTCAGTTATGGGATGAAGTCTCGCGAATAAAAGGCACTGCATAAGGAATTACAGTTGATATTTTGAAAGGGATGTATGGAGACAGATAGTAACTACACTTGTGAATATAACATAATGTACAAACCTGTTGAAGCACTATGTTGTGTACCTGAAACTACTATAACATTGTGTTACAACTCTACTCAAGTTTAAAAACAATTGCCAGGTAATTGCTAAAATGTTTTTGAATGATTTTGAACTCATTTGCATGCTCTCTATGGATGCATTAGTAGTCCTGTTATTTGGCACTTCAACATAGTTGACATTCAACATTTTTTTTTCTGTAAGGTGAGCATGAAATGTTATCTCAGTGTGCTTTTGACTTACACTTTTCTGAGTAGAAATAAGGTTTAATTACCATTTAATATTTGCATGGACCATTTTTTTCTTTACTTTCAGACCTTTGTCATTAACTTTACTGGGTCTGTGTTGGGTTATTCACATTTTATCTATTGTTTATAGATATAATTTCTATATTCTGGATATTGATTTCTGTTGGATGTGTGAGAATTTTCCTTCTTAATCCTTTAGTGTAGTATAATGTATACATACAGCGAGCCACTCATAAATGTAGAAGATGAAGAAGTTTGGATACAAAGGGTTTTGGATGCAAACATATCCATTAGGGTTTGAATTTAGAAAGGTTTTCTACTTTGGAAACCATGATAACTGTTTTTGTTTTATTAATTCTAATGATCTCTGGCTAGAATAAACTTATAAGCTTGAAGGAAAGGTGATAATTATTCTTTTAAAACATTTGCCCCCAAAGCAGCCTCAACAAGAATATTTAATGTCTTTGTTTCTCAATTATGTAGAGGAGGGACAATATTAGGTTTATGGTTCCAGGGGACTGTGCCTTTGGCTTTAAATACATGAAAACAAAACAGTTATAAAAAGAAGTCCTGTAACAGTCAGGTGGGAGCAGGTGAGTTAGAAGAGACTTTCTACTTACTGGTTTTCAATGGGATCCTCAGGATGGCAGAGAAGATGGAGCCACAGAGAGAAACATGTAGAAAAAGCAGCCAAAAGCTAAGACCACAATGTAGAAGAGGAGCATAGTTTCTATGGAGGGTTGATGAAGATTCGCTGGGAGATTTTGCAGAACTGATTGGAGTTGGGTTCACAGAAAGTTAAAAAGGAAAGGCCAACGGTGTGCATCATGTTAGGCAGACTTCCAGTCAGTCAACAGGAAGCCGTTATGCCCAATCAAGACCCAGGGTAGCGCAGAGGGTGGCTGAGGGCAGCATAGTGGTGGGAGCACGTGGCTGCAAGGGGAGGAGCTTCATGGCTGCCCACAAACCCATGGAAAACATCTGTGAGGTACAGCCTGGGAGCCAGATGGAACTGCACCAAGTTGGGGCATTGTGGACGGATGCAGGGACAGGTAGCAGAGATGATGGGGAGACACAAAACAGACAAATCTTTAGGAAGAAATAAATGGGTGTTTATAGGTACTGGTCCAGGCTCGTCAGGGGGAGGGGGAGGAGGTTTCCCAGCACAGTGTCCAGACCAATGAGTAAAAAAGCACCATCTCTAAGACCTCCAGCTGCCGATGCTTTATTATCACTAATAAAATAGTGATACTTGAGCTAGGCACCCCAATGCCTAACATTTTTAAATACATAATTTTTATTAAAAGACAGGTTATTGAGCACATGGCAGTTTGGAAACATTTGAAGACCGATCTCAGTTTTCTACCTCAAGTATCAAAGTGTGGTAAGAGCATAATTACATTGCTAAAAACAATGTGGCTGAGAACATGACCTGAAATTAACATGAACTATAAATGAAGTTGTTATTCCTGTGAAATAGAAGAGAGGGAACAGCAGTAACTGTCATATGTATTTGTTTTACTGGTTGAAACAATAGGGAAAGAGCTTAACAAATGCACGGCACATACCAAATGTTGACTAACAGCTAGCTGCTGCGATCATCACCATCAGAAGCAGCATCTTGCAAGGGAAGCATGCAAAGGAAATGCCTATCATCATTACCACACAGGGCTTGGCCTCAAATATCTATGATCTTTTATCAGAATCAAATATTCTATGCCACTGAGCTAGGCTGAGTCATGCCTCTTTATCAGGGCTCCTACGTTTTCCTACTTGGCTTTTTACTGGTGATGGTGACTGTCTCCAGTTCACCTTAGCCTGACTGTGGCCTGAAAGAAGGCAGAGTAAAACATGTAGAATGAGTTTGTCAACAGAGGTTTAGAAAGAAAGCATCTGCACAGCAAGTGTCATGTGCTCTAGCATTTCTCCTACCAACAATCCATGATAGGAGCTGCTTCATCAGGGTGACTTTTGCCTAGTCACATGACGTTGCACCAGCAGTGGGTTCTGGGATTTATTACTCTGCTAAGTCATCACCACTGTCGTCCCCAGTAGATGGATTCTGGGATATCTACAGTGAATGGAAGAGTTTTCTGTCCGCTTTCCACATGCCTTCTTTCTTCTCCATCCCTCCCTCCTTGCCACACTTTCTCCACTGCACCTTTCTTCTTACTTCCTCTCAGGGCTCTCAGTATCACTTGAATTTCTCTTGATCTTCTCTTCTTGGAAGAATGCCTGATGAAATACTACGTAGGAAACCAAAATAATATTATAAATTTCCCATAATGATGAAGCACATAAAAATAACTATACCTATGGATTCATAGAGGTGTAAAAGTATGAGAAATTGGACAGTGAGTTAAAGATGAGGAGGTCAGTTTCCCTGAGAAGCAGCCTCTGAGATGGAGATTTGCTTCCAGAATGTTTAGTGGAGAATACTCTGAGATTAATCCCCGCAAAGGGGTGAAGGGATCTAAACCACAACACTGAGGCCTCAGCCAATTCCAGAAGGGTGTCTGGAGCTGGGACGACCCCACTGAATGGTCCTAAATGGAAGCTTGGAGGACAGACCTCTTATCCTCCAGTGACCAGTTCTGGGACATGATTTGCCCTCCACACCACATAGGGGTTCTTTTCTGTCAAGAGAAATGTCTGGACAGCAGGCATTGCCTGAGAGTTGTAAGTTACCAACATTTCCAGAAGCTGGGGAATAAATGCTTTCATCCTGGAGATGGGGTCTGGGTAAACAGACCATACCATGGAAACATCAAATGAAAGGAAAATAAAGCACACAAAAACTTTAATTAGTGCCTTAAATTTTTATGTTACTCAGAATTATGAGAAATTAAAAGAAAACTTGCAACTAAATATTCATATAGTATTTGGTTTCATTCCATGTAACCTGCCTAGTCAATCCAGCACTCTTGAATAAACTCAGAAAATGGCTCAGAATATAGGTCACCACCTTCAGGTGCTCAATTACTTCATTGATTTTTCTTTGACTCAATAGGCTCAGTGTGTCTTTAATCTGAGGCAAACCCAGATCACACTTTGGCACAAGTGAGGCACAAATCACTGATAGCCTCTAGGAGCTTAAAACATAGTAATAGTTGTTGGATGCATAGTGAATAATAACAAAGCAAAACAATGATTGCAATAGAGGGGATTGATCCCAGCACCATGTAACCAGTAGATTAGAGGATAAAGCACAAAAGCTAACATTTCAGTTTAATCAGATGTTGACAGCCTGATTTATCTTCTACTGAAATACCAAGCCATTCAGTGTAACAAAAATGTAATTGAAGGTATTACATGAAGAGTGATACATCCTAACAAATTAATTTGAAAGTGAGCCACTTAAGTGATTTTTTGGTGGCTTGAAAAAGCCACTGACTTTATAAACAGACTTAATTTCAAGCCTAATAGACTGCACAAATAACCTACTTTCCAAGTATGCTTTGTGTGCTGTGACATCATATTGCAGATCCAGATGAAGACTATAAGCATATACTTGATATTCTTCTATGGGAGGAGGTCATACAGACAAATGGCGAGTAAATGATGAAGCTGGCTCCCCCTGAACACCAGAAGAGAACTCTCTTGGCTTTTACCACATCTGTTCCCTTGCTCAGATTCCTATTGGTAGATCTTGGGCAGTGATACATTGTCAAAAACAGGGAGACTGGTCACACTTTTACATCCTTTCATTCATTAGGAACTAGTCTTAATATCTTCAAAATGACCTCTAGATTCTCCATACTTTTGTGAATCTCACTTATGCTCTTTGACCAACAGAATGACCATTATGTATACTTTTAAAAATGTGATAGCTGCTCTTCTAATTAGGGCACATCCTTTGATTAGGGTACATCAAATCTGTGATGGTATGCATCATTATTGTCACATGCAACTGGAATTAAAATAGCCATTGAATTTTGTCTAAGGGCTAAATAACTACAAAGAAATCTTCAAAAAATGTTAATGGATTTTGCTTATTATAATACTAGCAATGAGATTATGAAGCTATTCTATTTTACTATAATCATAGAAGTAATTATGTTAATAACTATAGAAAGCAAAACTTTTGTAGTAAGAAGGAAAAAGGAATAAACATGATCAAAGAATAATGTTTAAAACCCTATCATCCTAAATTCTGATTGGAAATACCAGTGACAATTAATTGTTAATTTAAAAAAATATTTCCTAGTTTTATCAAATGAAAAGATTTGAAGAGAAGACAATCTTATAGTAGTGAAAAGAACCCAGGTGTTAGGATCAGGATCTCAAAATGCCATCCAATTCCTCATAAAAAATAAATGGGGCAAATTTACACAGAAAAATTGCCAATTCCATATGTGGGCCAGGTATATGCAGAATGAGCCTGAGGTCTTTTGATTTTCAGCTGGTAAGGATGTCAAAGGCAATGAAAATGGGTTTAAAATATGCTGGACAACTTGAGCATCATAATAAATATTGATGTCAGTAGATTAAAATATAATAGATATCCCTCATATCACAATGACACTAAAAGAAAGTGAGATTGAGGGAAAAAACAACTTCTTATATTCCTTTGACATAAGCTCACTAGTCAGAACATTTATAGTTGGGAAAAAGTTAGAAATATAGGGGGAATATGAAACTAAAGAAATCAAAAACCTAAGGAAATTGAATTACTAGGATATTAAGTGGCAGTCACTTTTAAATATCCATTAAACTTACAAATAGAGACATCCTTCGTGATTTGATAAAAGAACTCGTAGCACACTGAGAAATGAAGATCCCACATTACCAAGATCTTACATGAGGAAGTAGAGACAGAGTGCAGAGTATATGAAAATTTCTCAGGCACCTCATGAGCTGCATCCCGAGATCACAAGGCTATGGAAAGTATTCAAAGAAATGTCAGCCAAGGGAATTTTGTTTGGTTTTGTTCAATTCCATTCCAGTTTTCAATTAAGTTTAAAAGATTTAGGTATATTAAAATGCTGATGGGGCAGGACTAAGAAATAGCAGAATACTAGAGATAGAGAAATACAATCCTTATGGCAGCAAGGCTCCTGAGTTGGCAAGGAAAAATGTATCTGAGAATATCCATAGACAGATAGAAAGAAAGGAAGAAAGAAAGAAAGAAAGAAAGAAAGAAAGAAAGAAAGAAAGAAAGAAAGAAAGAAAGAGGAAGGAAGGAAGGAAGGAAGGAAGGAATTTTTCTGTGAACAGGATGTAGTATAAGGTGCAGACACAGAGATGCACTTAAAAATTTAAAAGAACAGAGATTAAGAAATCCTTACCTCTGGTTCTTTTTGTTTATTCTCTTGCATCTGAAACATGACATAAAAATGAACCATTGGAAGGGCGCCTGGGTGACTCAGTCGCTTAAGCCTTGGACCCTTAATTTCAGCTCAGGTCATGATCTCATCTTTAGTGAGATGAACCCCCGCCCCACATCGTGCTCCGCGCTGACAACACAGAGCCTGCTTGAGAACTTGTCTCTTCTTCTCTCTCTGACCCTCTTCCTCACAAGCCCTCTCTAAATAAATAAATAATTAAATACTTTTTTTGAAAAATGAATCATCGGGAATAGTACAGGAGATAATAGGCGGGCATTTGTCTACACTGGTGAAGAAGTATACATGATAGGAAATCACGCATGGATAAAATCTGGAAGGAAATAGGTGTGAGTGTGTTTTTTGAATGAGTAAAATACGCCAAATGAGATGAGAGTGGGGATGGCTGATTTGGGGTGAAATACAAAATATTTGCCTATTAATCCTGGCACCCAAACTTGGTGTAAGGGTCAGAGAGTTTCAGTGGCTCTATCCACATCTCTTATACCTCCATCAGATTTGGGGACACAAAATGTTTCTTCACCTTCACTTCAAAATCGTGCAAAAGGGAATCTTCTCATTTTTGTTTATAACTAGGGTAAAATTGAGAAGAATTAATTTAGTTGGGCACTGTGGTGTTCTCGCCCCTCCTGTTTTGTTTTTGTTTTTGTTTTTGTTTTTCTTAAATCACAGAGGAACTTCTAATGAGATTGGACCAGGAACTGTGGCAATAATGAGGAGGTGTAGCTTCACATGTGATACACACGTATGCACATGCACACACACACTTTCACATGCACATATGAACCATAGTGAGGTTTGCTGAAGAACAGTTTGGAGAGGAGAGAGCCTTGAGAAACATTTAGATATAAATGGTTTTCAAGGTTTCACAATTGTCAGACATAGTTGTAACTGAAATTACCAGCATCGATGGAGCCTTAAGGTACTCAGTGTTTGATGAGGTAAGAAATTTAGAATAACACAAAGCCCTTTAATGGCCTTGTACATAGCAAAGTGTTATTATATATACTTACAAACAACATAAAAACAAAAATTCCTTTCCCGGGCAGTTAGAAGAACATCTTTCAGTTGAGTTGCACTCAAACAAATTGAGACAACAAGCCATTCTTGATTTTGTTTTTTCAAGACGATGATAAAAATGAAGAAGACCAGGAAATTGTCCTGCAAGGAGTTCTGTATCCTCCAGAACATTTAAATCATGACACATTCTTCCTTGACATCTTGTCTTCATGGTGCATCTTCTCTCTCACTGATTCATTGCACAATGCTTGGTGTATTTGTATCTATAATATCTTTTAAACCCATCTCTTCTCCATTCTCTTTATCCAGGACACTAGACTTTTATTATTCCTACTGGATCATTGGTATAGTTCTCTAAGTCACGCAGAATGATTCCAACTATGTGTTAAAAAAGAATATCCAAATAAAGATAAGTAAAGATGAAAAATACTGAGGGGAAGTTTCCATAGTATGTTAAGAGTCTCAAGTTGGAGACTGCAGAGTTGGCATCTCTGAGATCATTTGGCTTCTCCGTGATTACACATTTTTGGCATCACTTCAAATATCATAATGCACGTTCATGGATGGGAAACCTCAACCTTGTCAAGATACAATTCTTCTCAACCTGATATATAGATTCAGTGTTGTCCCAATAAAAATTATTTTGTGGTTATAAATAGCTTTTTCTAAAGGTTATATGGAGAAGCAAAAGACAGATAATAGTCAACACAATTTTCAGGGAAATGAACAAATTGGAGGACTGACACTAAGAAGTTAACAGAGGAGAAAATCTGAGGCACCTAGAATATGGCAATGGCTTTTTAAATGCAACACCTAAGGAAGAATTCTGAAAGAAATAATTGATAAATTAGGCTTCACTAAGATAAAGTCTGCAAAGACACTCTAGAGAATGGAAAGATAAGTTACAGTCTGGGAGAAAATGCTTGAAAAAGGCATATATAGCAAAGGACTATTATCCAAAATATATCAATAAATCTTAAATCCCAACAATAAGAGAATAAACGAGATTAAAAATGGACAAAAGTTATGAATATACACCTCATTGAAGAAGACATACAGATGGCAAATCAGTATATGAAAAGGTGCTCAACATCATATGCCATTAGGAAATGGACTGCAAATTATATCAGCAATGAAATACTACTACACACTTACTAGAATGGCCAAAAACATTGACAATATCAAACCCAAGTGAGAATGTGTGGCCAGTAGGAATTCTCATCCTTTGCTAGTGGGAATGCAGAATAATACAGCCATCTTGGAAGACAGTTTGACAATTTCTTATGAAATAAAATATACTCATACATTCCATCAATAACTTCTCTTGGTATTTACACAAAACGAGTTGAAAAATTATGTTCTAGTAAAAGCCTGCATATAAATGCTTATAGAAGTTTTATTTACAATTGCCCACACTTGGAAGTGACCAAGATATCTTTCATTAGGTAAATGGATCGATAAACTGTGATACATATAAATAATGAATATTATTCAGTGCTAAAAAGAAATGAGCTATCAAGCAAAGAAAATACATGCAGGAGCCTTACATGCATTATTATTAAGTGAAGTCAATCTGAAGAGGCTACATACTGTAGGATCCCAACTATACCACATTCTGGAAACGGCCAAATTGTGGAAACAATACAATATCAGTGGTTTCCAGGCACTGGGGGTCGAGAGGGGTAAAAAGTTTGAAGACAGGACTTTGAGGGCAGTGAAATTATTCCCTATGACACAGTAAATGTGGATTCATGCCATTATACATTTGTCAAAAGTACAGAACATACATCAGAAGTAAACACTAATGTAAATAATGGACTTCGGGTGACAATGATTTGTGAATGTAGGGCCATGGTTTTTAACAAATGTGCCACTATGATGAGGCTCATAATGGGGGAGTTTGTTAATGTGTGGGGCTGGGGATTTATGAGGACACTTCGTGGTTTCTGATCAAGTTGACTCTGAATATATATATATATATGTATATATATTCATATATAAATATCTATATATATAGATAGATATCTGTGCTCTAAAAATAGTCTACTAAAAACACTTGGAATGATTTTAAAAGAAAACACAACATATTAAACTTATGGGAAATCCTAAGGCAGTGTTAAGATGGAAATATACAGCTATAAATGCTTACACTAAAAAAGAAGAACCGCAATTTAATAGCCTAATTTTATACCCTGAGGGAAGTTTTAAAGAAATCAAATAAACCCAATGCTAGCCAAAGAAAGAAAAAAATAAAATAGACTGAAGATAAATAAAATAGAGAATAGAAAATAATGAGAAGCAATCACTGGGAGAAAGATGTTGATTTTTTAAAAATAGCAAAAAAAAAAAAATAGACAAACTTTTACTTAGAATAACAGAGAAAATAAAAGCCATAAATATTTGATATCAGAATTATAGTGAAAATACTACTACTGAACTTACGGAAACAAGCAGAATCACAATAGAATACTGTGAGCAACCAACTACACCAACCAACTGCACAACCTTGATGAACTGGACAAATTGTTGAAAATATTCAAATTCTGAAAACTGACCCAAGAGGAAATATAAAATAGCAACATTGTTTAGTAAGATTAAATCAGCATTCAAAACAAATGTACCACTCTGGGGGGCGGGATATTGATAATGGGGAAGCCTCTCAATGAAAGTCTAGCATCAGATGTCTTCAGTGGTAATTACTACCAAACTGTTAAAGAAGAATTAATGCAAACTTTTCACAAAAAGTTCTAAAAACTGAAGAGGAAGGAAAAATTCCTAATTCGTTTTGCCGGGGCAAATTAACAATAATATCAAAGCCAGGGAGTCATGGACAGCTACAAGCAAAAGAACGGAACTGGACCATTTTCTTACACCATCTACAAACATAAACTCAAAATGGATTAACAACCTAAATGCATACCCCGAAAGCATAAGATTCCTAGAAGAAAACATTGACAGAAATTTCTTTGAAATCATTAGAAACCTGTTTATTCTATATATGTCTCCTCAGGCAAGGGTAATAAGAACAACATGAAACTATTGGGATTATAAAATAATAAAAAAGATATTGCACAGCCAAGGAAACTATCAGTAAAATGAAAGGAAAACCTACTGAATGGGAGAAGATATTGCAAATAATATATCTGATGCGGGATTAATGTCCAACATATATAAAGAACCTACGAGAACTCAACATCAAAAATGTCTGATTAAAAAAATGGGCAGAGGGCCTCAACAGACATTTTACCAAAAAGGACATATATATGTATATGGCCAAAAGATACATGAAAAGATGCTCAACAGCACTAATCATCAGGGAAATGCAAGTCAGAATAGCTGAAATCAAAAAAACAGGAAATAACAAGTGTTAACGAGGACGCAGAGGGAAAGGAACCCCCGTGCACTGTCAGTGGGAATGCAAATCTGGGATCGCCGCTGTGGAAGACAGTATACAGGTTCTTCAGAAGTAAAAATAAGGGCTCCTAGGTGGCTTAGTCGGTTAAGTGTCTGACATCAATGTCAACTCAGGTCACGACCTCGCGGTTCATGGCTTGGAGTCCCGCATCGGGCTCTGTGCTGACAGCTCAGAGTCTGGAGACTGCTTCAGAATCTGTTTCTCCCTCTCTGCTCCTACCCCGCTCTCTGTCTCTGTCTCTCAAAATAAAGTAATAAAGACATTTAAAAATTTTTTAAAAAGTACAAATAGAACTACCATAGGATCTAGTATTTCCACTACTCTAGAGGAGGTGGGGGAGAGGGAGTTCCTGCCATATTGGAGCCAGACTCACTTCTCAGGGTATCGGCCCTTGTACCTTTCCCAGCCCTCTGCTTTGTACATTAATGGTGTTAGTATTTTTCACGTGCTTATTGTGTTAAGAAACCTTCACATGGATGAATCCTCACCACACCCTTGGCTGGTGGGAGGTAGGTATGGTTATTAATCCCAGATTTTACAGGGGAGGACACTGGGGCAAGACAGGTTGAAAATCATGGTCGCGGTTCATGTGGGCCTTAAAGTGGCAGAGCCACGATTTAACAGCGGTCTGGCTCTCTGACGCACCTAACCAGGCAACACGCTGCCCTGAAATGAAGGGGGGTGCATCCTCCCCCTGCCACTGAGCTATCCCAGGCCCCTGCCCAGTCCCTGTGGCCGGCTCCCTCCCTGCCTTCCCAAAGTCCCACCAACCCCCACCCCCAACCAAGTGGCTCCCAATTCCTGACAGCCTCTTCTTCCTTCCTTCTAGCCCCACCGGACACCCAGCCCCCACCCCAGCCCCGCAGTGATTGCCCTGTCTTCACCCTCCTACCCAGGTCCCCTTTCAACTGTTTCTCCTAGAAGCTTCAAGCAGGAAAGACAGCTGGAAATCTGCTGTGCAACCTGCTTGGGACGGCCACACTGGGGCCACCCAGGCCTCCTGCTGCCACCGCCGCCCAAAGGCAGACATTCGGAGCTTCTCAGCTGACTCCAGCAGAGAATTCGCTGCACCATCACCGACTGCCATCATGCTGTGATTAGTTAATCACTAAGTGCATGGGGCTTTTAATTAACTGCCAGCCCTGCGCAGGCGGGCAGCTGTTCCACCAACCACATCAGCGCACAGCTCCCCCAGTCCAAGCTGATGGAGCACTTCAATCACCCCCTTGATGCTTGGGTATTTTGATGCTTCAGGGGATGCGGCTGCCACTTCTGCAACCCTGATAGAGCTGCCAGCCACAGGAAGGAGAAAAGAAGGTGACCATCGGTTGGGGGTAGGGTAGCCTCAGGTGTGTAAGTATGAAAGGAAAAGTCTGCACAAGATCTGTGAGTAAACAGATGTGGCTGTGGTGTTTATATGTCAAAAGTAACTCATCGCAAATAAGTGTAAGGAACAACAACAACAAAATCTATAGATGCTGCCATAGCCAGAGAGTATGAGACTTCAGGCATGGCTGGATCCAGGGGTACGAATGAAATTACCAGAGCAGACGGAGCCTGATCTATCAGACCAGCAGCACTTGCAGCCTGGGAGACTCAGCTGAATACAGGGAGCTTATGTGAGGCTTAAACGAGAGAGCAACGTTTTTGCTCCAAACAGGGATTTCCCTTGCACCTCTCTGACTCAGTCTTTCCCTCCCACCTCTGGGCCTCTAATTCTGGCCCCATTTCCATTACAGCCTTATTGCATCTCATGGTAACCATCTGTTCCCATGGCTGTGTTGTCCAATAGACCAAGATTCCCCAAGGTTAGCACTATTGACAGTTGGGGTTGGATAATCCTTCACTGAAGGGGCGGTCCTGTGCACCCTGGGATGTTCGGCTCTGCACAGAACCAACGTGGACTCCGCATGTGACAGAGGGTGCCCAGTGTGGGTGTGTCCCCATCTCAAGGGGGAGGATGCTCACCTTGTCATACCACTGTTATGCCCAGATTTTAATATCGCCCTCAAAAACCAGAGACCGCCAGGGAGACCGAGTCACGCATGCAAAAGCAAAGGGCTTTATTACGAGCTTAGGCTCGCAGGGGTCTAAACTCGGGCTCACAGACTTTACCGGCGTGGTAGATCCATGCTGAGAGCCCCGAACAAAGGCAGGGTAGGGCTTTTATGAGTTTGGGAAGGGGGAGTTACAGGAAATTGTGACACAGGTGCAGTGATCCAATTATTATTATACAATATGATTGACAGCAAGTTTAACCATTCACATTGCCTGGAGTATTTGTTACTTTTGGCGGGACCCAATCACAACATTTAGAGTATTGACCAATCACAGAGTGGGTCCAGGACCCTCATGTAGGGCGTGACTAGTCTTAGCCTCCATCTTTAGGCCTGCCTTTAGAAATGTTAAAGGTGTTAGTGGCCTTTCCAAATTGGGCGTTACAAGGGTGGTCCCTCCTTACTTGGGCAACGTGTGCCCTTCTATTGTCTCATGGAGTCAGTTTCAGACTTGCATCCTTACACCACATCCTGCATTTATTAAACAAATCAGAAATCTGAATTTTTTTATGACATGCTTTGATTTCTAAAACACGTAGGCAGGCTGAATAAAACACATCTGTGGGCCAAATATCACTTGCACTACTCCACAACCCCTCACTGAGTCCTAGACACTGTAAGAAGAAAGAGGCCAAACAGCAAACCCAAGGTCACGCAGCCAAAGGAAGCAGAGCTGGGTGGGCCTCGTACCTGGACCTCTGGCTCCCAGACCAGCCAAGTCTCCCCAGCTCCGTGCTGCTCCGTGTTTTACCTCGCCCTCAGAGCCATCCAGCCCCGAGGCCTGGCCCCTGGAAAGCCCTGGCAACCTCCTTGGGGCCCTGCTGAGAAAAGGAAGGACATTCTCAGGACGAAGGAGACTGTGGGGCCCTGAATATGTAAATCACAGCCCACTCCACAGCACATCCATCCTGCAACCTAATTGAGACATTTGCTTGGAGTGTCCTGGAAAACTAGGGCAGATGTGGTGTTCTGAGAATCAGAGCCACCCTCCTTGGACACCCTGCCGAGACTGGGGACCGACGGCTGTGCTCTGGAACTCTGACCAGCCACAGGGAAGCAGTTCTTAATAATAAGATTATATATATATATGTATGTATTAAATGGCCCTTGAGTATTGCAATGATACTGGGTATTAAAATGCCAGAAAGGAGGGCAAAGTCAAAAAGCAGCCATCGCTACAGAAACCGTGCAGGAAAAATCTGCTGATTTCATCCCCATATATCCACCCCCCTCCCACCAGCCTACACCAGAGAGGTTGGAGGTATGTTCACACATTTTCTTGACACTTGAGGCTTCCTCAATTTGCAATTCATTTCAGTAAGTACCACTTGGTGGTGGGGTGGGGAAAACACTGTCTGCAATGCTTCATTTCTTTCTCGAAACCCTCACCTCAACCCCAGGCCCTAATCTGGACTTGGGATCCCAGCTTGTCAGCAACAGTGGTCTCTTTGATGCTGCCTACATCTCTCTGGCACAGCGTGCCCACTCTCCTCCCCACCCGCCCCCATTTCTGCTCACATCACTCAGAGGTACCTGGCTGGTTGGAAACATTCAAAAGCAGCTCTCGCTGAATGAATGAATGAATGAATGGGCTTTCTAAAGCCGTAAAGCATTCCAACATTCATTCTCTGGCCCTCTCTGTTTCCTGTCCCATGCTTCCACTCTTCAGATCCAGATTATTTCCTCCTCCCTGCATACCTTCATACCTTGGCAGGTGCCGTTACCTCCAAAGAGAATGTAATTCTCCTATTGTCGAAGTCTCTGATTCCTTCAAGATGGAGCTCGACCTCTTTCTCGGTGGAGTTTCTCTGACGCCTTCCCCTCGCCCCACGGCCAGCAGACTTCACCAGGCCCTCCATCACTGTATGTTACCATCTCCCCTGTATTCGCTATTTGTATCACATGAGAGACTTTTACTGCAAGTAAGAGAAAACACAACTCGGGCTCATTAAAAGTCTGAAGGGCTCGGGGGCATCTAGGTGTCTCAGTCGGTTAAGCGTTAGACTCAGCTCTACTCAGGTCATGAGACGGAGCCCCGAGTTGGGCTCTGCACTGAGTGTGGAGCCTGCTTGGGATTCTCTCTCTGCCCCTCCCCCACTCGCACTCTGTCTGTCTCTCAAAAATAAATATACATAAAAAATAATTTTAAGTCTGAAAAGCTCAGACACTGGCTCAGTTTTTCAGTGAGCCTCTTGACTCTTTGAGCAGTGTTTATCTTCAGTGTAGCTTCCTGCCTTCATCAGACCAAAATGACCACCGCCATTCCAGGCTTCACATCCATACACCCCACCATTCACAGAGGAGTCTTCTTCCTCCCGTTCCTAGTAAAGCTCCCCAATTCTATGCTACTTGGGCCTCTCTCTCTCTCTCGCATCAATGATATAAGAGTCACCTTGGGATGGCGACCAGTAGCCATTTCTCTGGGGGCTGGAGGAGAACACATACACAGATGACCCCCGCCCCTCACCTGCACACCTGGGATGTCCTGCCCCATTTGGAAACAGCCAATCATGAAGCGCCAGCTTCCCATCACCCTGACAGAGGAGGCAACCTATTCCATCCCGCCACATCCCTGAAATGCCCTTATTTGATAATCTGCCCTCCCAAGATCAAATCCAGAACCCCCTCACCCATAAAACCCCCCGCCCATCGCCTATCAGGTGTGACTTCCCTGACTCCCCACTCCCGAGGTCATGGGACCTCGCCCAGGAATTGCAGATCCCAGTAAAGGCTTTCTTGGCTCCATAACCTGGTCTCTTTCTTTCTTCTCATTTCTGCCTCCATCTATTAAATCTTACAAATGACTCTAGCCTGGGGAATCCAAGGTACTGATTGACTTACACCAACCTGATCCCATCCCTCAGATTGGAGTGGTATCTGCTCACCCAGACTACAAGGGGAGCAGTGGAGGGGACAGTGGGGGACAGGAGCATGCTGCGAGGCTTTGCAGGTGTCTCCCCTGGGAAACAGTAAGCTCAATGAGAGCAGGAACTGACTCTACTTAATTTCTTTCTTTTGTTAATGTTTATTTTTGAGAGAGAAAGAGCACAAGTGGGGAAGGGGCAGAGAGAGAGAGTGGGACAGAGGATCTTAAGTAGGCTCTGCACGGACAGTGGCAAGCCCGATATGAGGTCAAACTCACAAACTATGAGATCATAACCTAAGCCGAAGTTGGACGCTCACCCGACTGATTCACCCAGGTGCCCCAAATTTCTACTCCCCCCTCCCTCGCTGCCCAGCGCAGTGCACCCGAGACACATCTACCAACGCTCCTTGATTTTAATTAACTACTGTCCTGTGAGATGCTCCTCTGGGTCCTGGGTCTCCTAACCTCTGGTCTCTGTTAAGATGGCTGTAGCCGAAAGAGAACACTAATACTCATGTTCACAAACATAGAGTTCTGGCAATCCAATATCCACCCCAGAACAGGGCTTCTGGAAACATGTGAACACTGATTTCTACTGCAGATTTGGGATGAGAAACCTGGGGTGAAGAGGCTCATGTGTGTTGTCCATTCACTTGCTCACTCATTCACCTACTCACTGTATCGATGCCTATTAATCAGTGTCTTCCACCCTGCACACACACAACCCCTGCTCAATGGGGACAGACCATGTGACTGTACACGGCCTCCACTCAACCACCCTTGACTGATTACAATTGATTTTTTCATTATTTCATTAGTGGGGTCTTACCATTCCCTAAGAGGCATTTGAAAAATTTGGAGGATTGCCTTCTAGTTTACCTGCAACCAAGCATTAAAATATTGAGCTATGGAGCACCTGTGGCTTAGTTGGTTGAGCATCTGACTCCTGGTTTCAGCTCAGGTCATGATCTCACAGTTTGTGAGTTTGAGCCCCATTTCAGGCTCTGATTTGACAATGCAGAGCCTGCTTGGGATTCTCTCCCCGGCACCCCCATCTTACCCTTGCTCCTCTCCTGCTCCCACTCTCTGTCTCTCAAATTAAGTAAACAAACTTTAGGGGCACCTAGGCGGCTCAGTCGGTTAAGCGTCTGGCTTCAGCTCAGGTCATGATCTCACGGTTTGTGGGTTTGAGCCCCGCATCGGGCTCTGTGCTGACAGCTCAGAGCCTGGAGCCTGCTTCAGATTCTGTGTCTCCCTCTCTCTCTGACCCTCCCCTGCTCACACTGTCTCTCTCTGTCTCTCAAAAATAAAAAAAAGTAAATAAACTTTAAAAAATGAAATAAAATATTGACATAGACCCAAAAGGAGACTGTCTATATTTTTAAATTTCTCCCTTATGTTAGTTTGGAGGATTATAGTAACTTTTTAAAATATGTGTATGTAAATAGGCTAAGCTATATATGAATTTTATGTTAACACAGCAAGGGGGGTCTTACAAAATGTCTTATATAAAGGGTGTGTTGGCAGGGGACTCCTGCCTATTGCTGAGTAGGGAGATAGCAAATCCTCTCCCCTAAAAGCAATTATAAAGCTGGACAAAATTGACCAAAATAACCATGTAGCACTCTGGACATCCACCAAAGGCACACCACACTTGGAGCAGTATTTGTACTTGAAAACCAGAAAGCTGGGCAAGAACAGTGAGCATCCATGGCATTCCTGCCTGACGTGCTCCCAGCCCCTCCTCCCAGCTACAAGCACGGGGTCCCACTAGTGTGGGACGGTTCTCTGCTTTGGCTAACAGGGGATCACTGGATTGGGGGCAGTAAACGGCACCCACCCTTGGCAGCCTTGTAGGATTAAGTGAAAATCTCCAAGGCAGAAGAGCACAAGAGCTACCAGATTCACAAGACCGAGGTTTCCGGTTGTGCTTGGGGCAAATACTCCTGGCTAAAGCTGAGTGCACGCAGTGTGCAAACCACAGAAGGCCCAGGCCAGGTGCCCTCGCCTGGCTAACCCCTTGACTGTGATTGTGTGCAAAGATGAGAAAGTCCAGCAGAAAGTAAATGATAGGAAACATGAAAGTAGCCTCAGTCGTGAGTGTTCCTATTATCAGCTGCTTCTAAACTGGCTCCCGGTGGTCCTCGCCTCAGGATTAGTGCCCTATGTAGCCCTCCTTTTGGGGGAGGCCAGCAATAGTGACCGGCTTCTAATGAACAGAACGCGGCACAAGCAGTGGGTGCCACTTCCGAGGCTAGGTTACAAAAGAATCATTTCCGCCTTGCTCTCGTTCTCTCTCTGGTTCTCCTCCCCTGCTGCTCTGATGAAGCCAGCTGCCATCTTGTGAGCTCCCCCGTGGAGAGACTGAAGGTGGCCTTCTGCCAATGGCCAGCAAAGGAAGAACTCAGTTCAATGAGCTGCAAGGAACCCAGTCCTGCCAAGAATCAGATCAGGAACCTGGAGGTAGAGCCTCCCCCCGTCAATCCTTCAGATGACCGGCCATAACCTGGCCCACACCCTGATTTTAGCCTGAGTCAGAGGACCCAGCCAGGGTACACCCAGAATCCTGACCCACAGGAGCTCCGCAATAGTAAACGGAGCAAAAATAAATAATAATGCAGCAATAAGAGAGCTGCCCACAGCCCCCTGTCCACACACAGAGTCCTCAGCAGAGGACAGAGAGCTCATTGGCTTGAGATATTTGAGCACAATCTCTGCTCAGTCAGATATGCAGACACAGAACAATGCTTAGGAAGCTCGGCTTAGATATAAAAAGAAAAATACAAAAAATTAATCAGAAACTTCAGTGGTTTCACACCATCAGGAAGACAGGCATTCCCAGGCAGAGATTGTCTGATTCACAGAGCCTGGATACGTTATTAAACAGATAAGTAAATGAAATAAAAATAGCAACAATAAATCTGGCAGGAATCAGAATCCAAAGTTGCTACAAATTTTCTTAATGTCCAGTTTTCAACAAAAAATTACAAGATACGCAAAGAAACAGGAAAGTGTGACACATGTTTAGGGAAACACTGTCTGAGTGTCAAGAAACAACATGAGTGTTCCCAGATGTTGGATTTAGCAAAGACCTCAAATAGCTACTATAAATATGGCAAAGATTTAAAACAAAAGATGCTTGGGGTGCCTGGGTGGCTCCGTCAGTTAAGTGTCCGACTTCAGCTCAGGTCATGATCTCACAGTTCATGGGTTCGAGCCCCATGTGCTGACAGCTCAGAGCCTGGAGGCTGTTTTGGATTCTGTGTCTCCCTCTTTCTCTGACCCTCTCCTGCTCCTGCTGTCTCTCTCTCTCTCTCTCTCTCTCTCTCTCAAAAAATAAATAAAAAACATAAAAAAATTTTTTAATAAAATAAAATAAAACAGATGATGCTTAAAATTTTAAATGAAAGTATGACAACAATGAATCAACATAAATTCTAAACAAGGAGACAGAGATTAGTTTTTTAAAAGATAAGTGAAATTTAATAGAAGAATTTTGTAACAAAGGAATAGTATGTCAAGAAACTCTTATAAAAATTAATTTTTAAATGACCCAATTGAAGAGAGCTAAGTATATTTTTATTTTTTATTTAATTTTTTCTAACAAAGTAACAGTTGCTTTAATTTGTAGCAATGTTAATTTTTATCTGTGCAATTTATACAAGTGTGTTTTTAATTTTTTAGATGTTTTTATTGTTTATATTTTTCAACATTAAAAATAATAATTTATTATCAAATTGGCTAATATATACATATGGTGTGTAAAGTGTGCTCATGGTTTGGGAGGGAGAGGGGAAGTGGGTGATGGGCACTGAGGAGGGCACTTGTTGGGATGAGCAGTGGGTGTTGTATGTAAGCAATGAACTATGGAAATTTATTCCCAAAATTATTTCTTAAAAAGGGAAATTATGGGGTTGAAAGTGCAATTGAAATGAAAACTATACTATAAAGACTCAACAAAAGATTATATATGGCTGAGGAAAGAATTAGCGAACTTGGAGATAGATTGATAGAAATGATCCAATCTAAGGACCAGGGGGGAAAATGAAGAAAACCAAACAAAACTTTGGAGCCCAACATTAAGCACGTCGACAGATGTGTGATGAGACTCCCAGACACAGAAAGAGAAAGGAACAGAACAAAAATAATGGGGGAAAATGGCCCAGATACTCCAGAGTCTGATGAAAAACATTAAACACATTATCCCAAAACTTTGAGAAGCTTCAAGGAGGATAAATACCCGGACACATCATAGCAAGCATTTAAAAGACAAGAACAGGGGCTCTGCGGGGGACCAGGCCATGCACCACTGTCTAAGGGTCCCTGAGTAGGGGGCTGGTGTCGGTGAGGTATCTCTAAGAAAGAACACAAACAAAGTGAATGGTGGCAAGATTGCACTTTACTGAAATGCTTAGGATCTTTATATACCATAGGTGATTACATCATTCTTCCAAAGATTACGTTGTTCGTAACTCTGAGGTTTTAGGTAAGAATCACATGTTCCAGAAAAGATTATTATTGCCATGGAAAAGAGAACAATAACATAATTTATTACAGAGTTTCAAAAACAGGAATGAAATACATTAACGAGGGTCTTGTTCTACGCATATAGTATGATATTAACCAAAGCTTAAGAGAAGACTATTTTTCTTTAAAGGTGAACATGATGATTTACGGGTAAAGTGCCCCTGACCAGGAAGGGAGTTTCAATCTGAAAATTTGCCCACTCACCGAAACTATAATTAAAGGTCATAGAAAACTAACTCCAGTCCCTAATCCATCTTGATCAAGAGGTCATGTGCACATTTTCTAAAACAAAGGAAAGTAGGACCCAACAAGCCATATGACACTGTACGCTCAGTCTCCCAGGAGAGTGACTCAATCCCGATCCTCAACTGAGGGACCCTACTGCACCAGGGACGCACCCACCAGCTATGCTAGGGATAGGTGCGTTCCTCCTGGTGGTTCACAGCGGGATCTCAACAGGCCTTTTGGCTGAATGGGCCCCTACAGGGCTCCTGGGTGGCTCAGTCGATTGACGTCGGACTTCAGCTCAGGTCATGATCTCATGATTCATGAGTTTGAGCCCCGCATCGAGCCCTGTGTCAGGCTCTGTGCTGACAGCTCAGAGCCTGGAGCCTGTTTCAGATTCTGTATCTCTTTCTCTCTCTCTGCCCCTCCCGTTTGCACTCTATCTCTCTTTCAAAAATAAATAAACATTAAAAAAATTTAAGGACAAAAACAGAGAGAAAAAAATCACCAATAATAATAATAATAATACTGATATGTGATTACCAGCTCATTTCCCATATAAAGCAGTGGAGAGCAGAAGGCAGTGAAATGGCATCTACAAAATCCTAGGGGGAAAACTGTTAACCAAGAATTCTGTTATCCAGCAAATGTTTCTCAAAAAATGAAAGTAAAATAAAGACATTTCCACATACACAAACAGAATTCATTGCTAAAATCCTACAAATATATTTGTAAAATGAATGAAGCCAGATACGAAAGACTGTATGTGTAGGATTCCATTGATATAAAACTCTAATGGACAAAACAAACCTATGAAATTAGATGTTAGATTTAAAATTTTTTTAAAGGCTACAGGGAGCCATGGAAGTTTTTTGAGAAAGAGAGGTATGTGAACTTACCCTCAGAGGGAGACCCTGACCAGCCGGAACCGTAGGGAGGAATTCTGAAGAAATTGTTACGCAGATGTCTTCATTGTGAATCTGGCACACTTTTTTCTTTATTTTTTTTAAGTTAGATTTTTTTAATGGTTTTTTTTTTAAGTTTATTTTGAGAGAGAGAGAGAATGAGGGAGTAAGTGAGGGAGGGGCAGAGAGAGAGGAAGAGAGAGAATCCCATGCAGGCTCCACATTGTCAGCATGGAGCCTAACGCGGGGCTCAAACCCACAAACTGTGAGATCATGACCTGAGCTGAACTCAAGAATCAGATGCTTAACTGACTGAGGCACCCAGGTGCCCCTGGCACATTTCTTTATACACAGTTTCCTGCAGTAAAAGTTCACTAACACAAAAGAGCAAGCTTGAGTGTGTCAGTCCTTCCCCTCTTCATGAATCGCTTCATTGTTTCCCCCACCCCCCTTGCAGTCTGAGCAAACCTGTGATTTCTAAGGTCCTGTCTGCTCTGGCCTTTGCCCACCTCTCCAGCATTTCTCACCACCTGGTACTCTAGGCTTTGCCCTTCTGGTATACTTCAAGTCTGCGTGCTTCCGTCCTGCCACAGGGCCTTTGTACATGCTCATCCCTCTGGCCCAGAGCCCCTTTGAGACCCACTTACCCTTTGGCTCCCCGTTTGAGTGAGTCATGACCCACCCACCACCCATCCAAATCTAGTTCTTTTGTTTTGTCTAGTTCACAGAATTACTTTTCTTTCCTTCGGAGCACCCATTTTTATTTGTCCTTATGGACTCATAGAACCATTATTTGCTGCTTTGTCTTTCCCACTAGCCCATATGTTTTAGGAGGTCTAGCTATGTCATTTGTACAGTAACCCCAGTACCATGCCTGGCACATAGTAGGCATCTGATAACTATCTGTTCAATAAACATAAAAGTAACTGAGGCTATAAGAATCTTCATTCTAATTAGAGTACGTTGTGGAAAGCCTGGATACCAAACCAAGGGATTTCGAAATTTTTAAAGGCTACAGGGAGCCATGGAAGTTTTTTTGAGAAAGAGAGGTATGTGAACTGACCGTTCTTTAAGATCTCCGCAAAAGTGGAGGAGGAGGGCTGTGGCAGAGTCCAGATAAGGGACAGCGCCTGCAGAGAGGCAGTGGCCATGGGGGGCAGACAGGCCAGCCTTGACAGTGACTTCACAATCACCCCTAGACCCCCACCCAGCTGCTGGCCTATGTTCACATCCTAAAGACCACACCTTCCCACCCGAAGCCCTCCAGGCCAGCCACCGGAGACAGGGGGGCACCCTGCCCACCCCAGGTACAGTCAAGACCTCAGAATGACAGAGAGCTCCGCGCTTCTAAAGGACTCAGTGCCCACAGAGAGGAAGTCCACGTGGAGGACCACGGAGGAGAGGCGGCTGTCCGACCTCACGCGGGTGCTCGAGTGGCTGCAACGCAGGCAGGGGAAGAAAGTTTTCCGGGTGGGTACAGGCGGAAGTCTCGCCCGGGGGACGGACCCAACACGATTACAACAGGGGACAGACATGGAACTGGAGTCCCAGGAAGCAAAAGGCGGGCGGAGCTTTACGCACTGGGCGGACTAATGGGGAAGCACTTGGGGCAGCGGGGAGGTTGTCCAGGTGGTTGGGTCCCCTGTGCTCACTGTCACTCAGGGAGTTGGCCCCCTACCCTCCCACAGAGACCTGGAGGAGGGGGTACTATCTTTCTGGATGATTTCATTTCAAAGGGATGGGCTCCAGGTCCTTGAGAAAAATATTCCCGGATTCTGAAACTGGCCAGACGCTGGGAGAGAAGAAGACGTACATCTCAAAGGGGAGGAAAAGAATTTACAAGTGCCAGTTTTCTAAAGGAAAGGGAAAGGGTGGTCCTGAGCCCAGAGCCAGGAAGGAACCTCTCTAGCTTAATCAGGGTGGAGGGAGCGTGAAGGCTCTCGGTCAGTGTTCCAGAAGAGCTGAGGGACAACAGCTTCTAAGATCTCCAGGTGGCAGAACGGGCCCTCCCCACTGTTCCCAGAAGCTTGCAGCCAGCTCCAGGGTCAAAGGGCATCCGTCTCCACTGTCGCTATCCCACGGGGGCTCCTGCTAACATACCTCCTCCTTTCTACCCAGTATCCCAATGAGTTCTAATCTGCCGGTCTTGGTCCTCCTCGGCTGCTGTGACAGAATACCATAGACCCGGTGGCTCATTAACAACAGAAACTAACGTCTCCCAGTTTGACAGGCTGACGTCCAAGATCAAGGTGCCGACAGATTCTGTGTCTGATGAGCGCCCGTTTCCTGCTTCATAGATGGCCACCTTCTTGCTGTGTCCTCACAGCAAGGGAGAGACGGGAGGGCTCTCTGGGGTCTTTTTTTTTAGGGCACTAATCCCACGTGTGGGGGCTCCACCCTCATGACCCAACACCTCCCAAGGGCCTCACCTCCTAATACCCCAATCACACTGGGAGTCAATTTCTACGTAGGAATTGGGGGAGGGGTGGGGAGACCCCATTCAGCCTGGAGCACCGCCCTTCCCTCTCTCTCCAGGAACTGCGGCCACCACTTTTGCCTCAGTTTTCCGCCAGGCCCATCATCTATGGAAAATCAAGCCATGTCCTCAGAAAGTGGTCTCCTCTGTAGAGGATGCCTTCCAATCTCGAACTCTCCAGCCCCCAGAGAAAACTGGGTGGTGAGAAATGGCATTATGTAGGACAGTGCTAAAGCTTATTAAGCATTTACTGTGTGCCTGCCCCGTGCTTAGCATTGTGCATGAGTTGTCTTGTCAGCTGCTGCCTGCAGGGCCGCAAGGTGGGCTGCACCCCTGCCCCTCAGCAGAAGTGAGGTAGTAAGGGAGCCGAGTGAGGCGCAGCAAGCAATCTGCTTGAGCTCACAGGGTTACTGAAGGGCCAAGGCAGGGCTCACACCAGACTTACCCAGCTCTCAAGCTCATGGGCTTTGCCAGGTCAAGTCCCTCTAACCTCCTCCACTGTCTCTGCTTCTGCCACTTAAGTGGCCCCTGCCTTTCCATAAAGTTCCCACCTGTTTATGTACTTGCTTATCATTCATATGCAGAAAGGTCCAGAATGCTAGTTCCCTCAGACATACTAAAACACATCTGAGAAACTTATTTTACATTAAAGTGCTCATGATTTATTGACCGTCACCCCCTGGCCGCCCTGTTTTGACTTCTGGGTCGCTTGGAACTCAGCATCAATCACAGAGACTTATATTCCCCTCTATGAATTCACTTCTATATTCTACGTGTCTCTTCTCATGAAGATTATAATCTAATGTTTTCACAGCTTTACCTTTTATGTGGCTTTTACTGGAAATAATTTTGGACTCAGGGAGGGAACAAATTTAAATTGAAACTACAATGAAATCTTTAAGCATCCTTATCCTTCCCAGAGGCACCCGGATTTTGGAAGAAGCTTGGCAGGTCCCAGGCAGCCCGGGGTAGGGGTGGAGCACAGTGAAGGCTGTTGGGGCGGCGCTGTCTGTGGCCTCCTCTCCCCTCCCCTGGAGCCACACAGCTGTGAAGTTCTCAAAATAACCTTAGGAGGTACATCCTACTATTGTCCCTCTTCAGATGAGGACACCCAGCCGGAGAGAGCAGCCGCTTGGCCCGAGGTTGCTCAGTGCCCTGGAGGATGTGCAGGATTCCCAGCAGGTGTCTGGCCTAGAGGCCAGCCTTGGCGAATGTGTCCCCAAAACCGCACGCAGACACTGCAGGTGGAGCCCTGGCTGATTCCGCTTTCCTTGAGGGCCACCGGCACCCCCACCTCCCGCAGGCTGGCTTGGATGCCCCTCTGTGGGGTCCTCCACACTAGACCCTCCTCCCCACTGCCCCAGTGGGGGGTAGGAGCCTGGGCATGTGCACCAGGAAGTCCACAAAGGCCCAGAGGAGAGCTCTAGGGGGAGGAGAAAGGCAGGTGAAGTCCGATGACCTGATGAGGAGGGAGATCTGGGGACAGAGGGCGTGTTCTGGCTGGACTCCAAGACAGGCTGGCCTTCCTGTGGTTTCAGGCTGGAGGCTGCAGCAGGAAAGGCACAGCTACACTGTCCATTTGGGGGCCAGGAGGAATTCGTACTAAGCTGGAGAGAGGAGCCGTTGCGGAGAGGGCAATAGAGAGCTTGTGATGGGTTCTGAGATGCGGAGGGGGCAGCCAGACCTGGGATTTAGAAGGTCATTCTTGGGAGCAGTGTGACATGGACACCAGGGCATGTCTGGAGGCAGAAGGACAATTGTGGGGGCAACCACAGTGCTATCCTCTCTGTCTTTTCAAAAACAGAAATCCAAGTTAGTGGTACCCCCTAAAACAATGGGGAAGGAAGAAAAGCAAGGTGAAGTCATCCGGACACAGAAGAAAGAGACCCGCCAGGTACCCTTCCCCGAGAAGGTAATGCAGGCTCTCCCGCTGAGGCAGGGTACGCGTCCCGCCCTGGCACAGTACCTGGCTACATTGGTTTTCAATTCAAGGCTCTGAAATCCACCCCTGCCCCACACTAGCACACAAATGAATCACCCCCCTTCACCCCTCCGGACCCCACCAGCCCCATGGACCCTGACACTCTTGTGGTAGAAGGTCATTCCTAGGAGCCCGTCTTCTTCCTCTCATTGCCCTCCCCAGGCCATTCAGGAATGCCAGCAGAGGGGTTGAGAGATGACAGCAACCAGGCCTAAGTGCCCCCCTCTCTGAGGGCTGTGGCTTCTGTGACCTCACATGGCCCCCCTCTGATATATCAGGGTCCAAACTCACGTGTGGGTGAGTAGGTGCCAACACCCCACGCCAGCCCCTTCACTGGCCCGGGCCCAGAGCAGTCTGTCCTTTGGCCCCTTTGCCTGCCTCTCTGCAGTCCCCTGAAATCACTCATTTTGAGGGCGAAGGAGGCCCCGCCAAGGCCTGTTCCTCATGGTGTAACTTCTTTCCGCTCCCCTCCAAGAAAATCCCCGAGCAAGGCCCCAAGAAGAACAAGGACCAAAAGAAGATCTACATCATGGACCCCAAGGGAAGACGCCTCAGCCTGGTTTCTAGCAGCTTCTCCAGGGACAAGCCCCGGAAATCCGGTAAGGGGAGTGTCCCACGATAAGATGGGACCAAGGGGCTCCAGAATCATCCTCCATGATTGCCCGCCTCTCTGAGGGACGGGAAGCCCACACTGCTGTGGACGCAGAAGCATCCCGGCCAGCCCGGCGGCCCCGGGCCGTTGTAGGGCCCCACGTGGCTCTCTGGGGATCACACCACAAGCTGGGTGTGACCTGGATGTCCCGGCTCTGCCCACACCTGACGTTTCTCTTCTCAGGGTGCCAGCGGGGTGTAGCCCAGGCCCCGAAAGCCAGTTGGGTGGTGGCAACCTTGTGAGCTCCAGATGATCTCACTAGTTTAGGTACTGTGATGACGTCAAGGTGGCACGCCCCTGCTGGCCCGAAACCTGCCAGGTGTCCCTCACACCCAGGAAGAGGTGGGCTTACGTAATGCCAGACACCCAGTTCCCCAGGCCGCGTAGGCTCGAGCCTTGGCTCCACCGATCTTAGTGAACTTGGGCTTGTATAATCCAGGGGGAGGCTCTCTGTTTGTGGGGGCCAGTTTTCACAGCTAGAATATGTGACAGTAACATGACTTGCCTCACAGCAGAGTTTTAGTGAGATGAGGCATTTATGGCACATAGCCTGGTGCATAGTAGGTGCTCAGTAAATGGTGGCAAATTCTCAGGTGGGCTGTAGCACGGTGCTGGTAAAACAGTTGCATTGATTTTGCCTGGCTTCTCAGAAAGGAGGTGTCTGGTAAAAGAAATGGGAAGAGCGGGCGAAAGCTTTAGAGTAGGGGCTGCCAAGCCTCCTGTCCCAAACTGCTCCCATCATGCCCAGCAAAACGCCTTCTTTTCCTTTTCATTGAACACAACAAAGCAGTCGTAACCCAACTGCGCTCACTTGCCTGTCAGGTTTCAGTATGATTGGCGTTAAATGCAGTGCAGGATCCTGGACTGAATCCTAGAACAGCACTTTAGTGGAAAACGTAGTGAAATCCAATGAGGCTGTTATGTGCCGATGTTAATTTCTTAATTATCTTTTGACAAATACACCCTGCCTGTGTGAGATGTTAACATGAGGAGAAACTGAGCAACAGTGTCCTAGGAACTCTCTGCACCGTCTTTGCAACTAGATTGGCACAGGCCTATGGGAGGCCCCACACCTTTCCGGAGTCTTCTGTGACTCCCAGGGTCAAGTCTGCCTCCTGCTGGCCCCTGAGCATCTGCAGATCTCCGTTCCAGTGGTTTTGTTCCCTTTTCCAGGCTTCTTGCCAGAGCAGACACAGCCCCGTGTCCTTCATTTCCCCCCAGACTTCTCACAGGAAGATTCTGTGTGTACACAGACTTTACTGAAGGCTGGGGGTGACAAAGGAAAAGAATTTTGTGGCAGAAGTCTCTAGAAAACAAAACAGAAGTTGATTACAAAACCCCTTTAAGGGTTCTTCCAAGTCCTTTGTTCTCAACCACCAGCAGAAGTCCCCTGGCTGCATTTCCCTACATTTCCCGCTGTTCTGCTCACCCCAGCACTGGAGCTAGAGTTAGCCCAAGCCTGGCACCCAGGCACAAGATTTAAGGAGGCGCTCGCTCTCTGGTCTGGCTCTGCACTTGCAGGAGCCTGAGACTGAACACATCCTTAAATCTTGCCCCCCTGGACACCTTGCTGGCCTCACTCTGTTCCTGGGCCTGCCCAGCTTTCCTGTCTTCCTTTGTTTTTCTTCTCCCTCTCCCTCCATCATCTGCTTTCCTCACCCCACAATTCCCATTGGCTTTTTACCTGGAAGGATCACTTAATTTCCTTTGTTTCACTGTCTTAATCCACACTCAGAAGGAGTCTATCAAGATAATTTCCTAAGCAAAGGCAGTTCCTTCCCTAAGAGAAACTCTCACACCAGCTAATAAAATAACCCTTTTCATAACACTGCACAAAAAACTGCCCTCAGTTCTTTGGTTCTTTGCAGTACCCCCGCCTCAGCAAGACAAATCCACCCAGTTCAAGGGGGGATCTGTTCTCCCGCCTGATGTAATACAACAAATGACCACTGGGGGGCAGCAGGTGCTCAGTTGCAGCAGGTGCTCAGAGGCACCCAGGAAGCACCTGAGCATCCCGGTGTGAACCCAGGCACTGAATCAGGGCTGAGCCTGAGCACAGCAAGAGGAGCTTCCCGCACAACCTAGCAAGAACCTAAAATGAACAGGCAGTATCTGCTTTTGAAGTCAATTTCAAAACAAAGAAGCCGCTAGGAAGGGCATGGAGCCAGTTAAGGGCTATGGCAGGAATCCAAGTGGAGATAAATATGGATAAAGTAAGGGTATTCTAGACCAGAACTGCTGGTCCTGGTGTCCTGTAGCCCCACTCAGCACCGGAATCATTGGTGTCCTTGTCAAGACCAATCCCCGGGGCATCCCAAGTTCCCTGTCTGCACTCTTGATTCCACGTTTCTGTGGATCTGGTGAGCAAGAGTCTGTGGGGAATGGCATCAGACGTTCCCCACCACCTCCAGGACTAGAATGTGATCGCTCAGTCTGTACAGATACAACAACTCCCACTCGTCCATGTTTTCAGTGTTGTGATGGCCACAAAATCAAAATCTGTGACACACCATGTGTTCTGACTGAGTGACACAGAACTGTCTCCAGCTCCAGAAACCCAAAGCCACCGGAAAACAGCAGTGACAACCCCCGCGTGGAGCACTGTGCTTTTCAGCGCAGACCACGTCATCTTTGTCCCCCTCCTCGTTTTCACAGAAGGTCCCATTCACTCCTTAAACAGCCGAAATGCCACCTCCATCCATCCCGCCTGTGACCACCATGCTTTTACACCTAGGAGGCGCAGATCTGCCGAGACGCAGCTGCTGTGAGCCATGGGCCACTCCCTTCTGCTCACACTTGAACTTCCTGAAAACACTCTCTTCTGTTTCCCCTTTTTCTTTCACCAGCCCCCTTGGCACGTGTGGATGGCCACCAAAGTTGGTTTTGAATTTGTAAAAGGTCACTCTGGCTATGGTCCCATAAAAGACCTGGAGGAAGAAATTGGAGCACATTTCCAAAGTAAATCTTGGCAAAGTCTGAGCTGGCCAGACTAGAGAAGGGGAATTCACTTGGCTTTCTCTCCCTGGGCATAGACATTCCGTAGATCCCAGAGCAGGAGGGCATTCCTCATGCCGAGGGCTGGAGGGCATGATACCCTCCGTCTCCATGAGCACAGAGTCAGGCCCTGGAGCCCCAACTACAGCCCAGCAGAAACCTAACTTAGCTGTTCAGCCACAGACTCAGGATTGTGGGTCATTTTTGTCCAGATGGTAGCCAGGTCAGGTGCCCAGAAAAAGGGAATCAACAACCTGGGTTCACATTTTCCTAGATCCATCACTAATGGGTGTCTTGTCTTAATCTCTCTGATCCTCAACTTTCTCATCTGTTAAATGGACATGATATGGGTGTATGACTGTAGTGCCTTCCCTTCTAGAATGTTCCTTGAACCCTGCCTGGCACAGTAGTCACTCAGTAAGTCCTAGTTCAGACATTTAATTATCATTACCATTTGTATGACTGCTTTTTTTTTTTTTCCCTGCGTGAGACCTACCATGACCTAGACAATGTTCAGATATCTCTAGAAAAAGTTATATTTCTTTCTCCAAGGGATTTCCCATTTACGCTGGTGGGGTATGCAGCTCATGATTCTTCTGGAACATAGCACCAATTTGCGCTACGCATCAACAGAGACTGCTCAGGCCACCGGACCAGGGACCTGCAGTCAGGGCAGAGCACCCTACTGCGCACACGGAGTCACAGTTCAGCCACTGACTCATATGAGACCTTGGGCGAATCACAGTGTGCCCCTTTCCAGGCTGCTGTCCCTGGATTTATACAGCTGTGGGAGGTCTAGACTCATCCCCCCCCGACACAGCCTGGTAAAATTCCTGAACTTTCTCGATGAGAGCTTGCAGGCTTACAGCAAGAACAGTCTACTTACAAAGGGAAAAAGAAAATGCTCTAGGCGAGAGCAGTAACACCACACTAGCAAATAACTGGCTTATGGATCAGAATCTAGATACACTGAAAATCAGGTTTAATATAGAAGACTGAAAACAAAAGAATTGGCTGAGAGATAACAAGAAATACAAACAAATGAGGTGGAATTAAGGCTAAAAAGAAACGTGTCAGGTAAAAGAGAGATATTTTTAAATGTCAAAGAGAATAAGTAATAATCCTAAGCCTGCACACACCAAAAAATACAGTAGTTGAATAGACGGTTATTGAGAACCGCAAAGAGAACCTAACAAAAATACAAGTATAGCGGAGATTTTAATATGCCTCTTTTATTTCTTTATATGTCTCTTTTTTAATCAAATAGATCAAATAGACATAACTTTATATTTGAACAGAGAACGCATTTTTATGTGGCTAAAAAATATCTACAAAACTCATCTGCATTTTCATCTCAGAGAAAACGTTAACTTTCACAAAGTAAAGACATTAGGGCCGCCGGCATTATCCTGAAGCAATAATTAGAAATAACGTTTAAATTAAAAGATACTCCCAACTCAACACTCAGAAATGAAGAAATACACTCCTAAAATACCCTATATCAGAGGAGGGGAAAAAACCTCATGAAAATAAGCTCATTTCTTACCAAAACCTATGGGAACAAACGCAGAATCTAGCCTTAAAAGAACATTTATTGTAAAAACTAAATTCTTGCCTTTATAACACAAAAAGATGAAAGAAAAAACTAATACTATTAGCAATTCATTATTTATAAGAAGATAGAAGAAGAATTTATGTGAAAAAGAAAGATTTAATACATTAAATAAAACCCAGCTTAGATTAATGAAACTGAAGATAAAAAAAAATAGTTAAAAGGACCAATCCAGAGCTAGCTTTTTGAAAAAGCAAATGATGAGTCGTATGAACTTCTAGAGATCACTGTTAAAAAGGAGAGCAGGGGCACCTCGGTGGCTCGGTCAGGTAAGCGTCTGACTACTCTTGGTTTCAGTTCAGGTCATGATCTCATGGTTGGTAAGATAGCTCCGCATCAGGCTCTGCACTGAGCACAGAGTCTGCCTGGGAATCTCTCTCTCTCCCTCTCTCTGCCCCTTCCCTGCTTGCGTGCTCACTCACGCTCTCTCTCTCTCTCTCTCTCTCTCTCAAAATAAATAAATCAACTTAAAAAAAAGAGTAAAAATGTAGATTTGGTATGGTAAGAATGTGTAAGCAAAGAAGAGAAATACATGAACTGAGCTGTAATAGAAAACTATATGCACCTCTGGCCAATTACATTTGAAAACCTAGAAGAAATAGATCATTTCCTCTCATAATATAAATTATTAAAACTGATATCATAGGGGCTCCTGGATGGCTCAGTCAGCTGAATGTCTGACTTCCACTCAGGTCATGATCTCACGGTCCATGAGTTCGAGCCCTGCGTTGGGCTCTGTGCTGACAGCTCAGAGCCGGGAGCTTGCTTCAGATTCTTTGTCTTCCTCCCTCTCTGCCCCTCCCCTGCTCATTCTCTCTCTCTCAAAAATAAATAATAAACATCAAAAAATTTTTTAATTGATGTAATCAAGAAACATTGAGGAAAGCAATTTCTGAAGTAAAAATTGAAAGGTGGTTGACACTTTCTCACTGAAAAAGTCACCAGGACAAAAGACTTCCCACTCGATTCCATCTAGCCTTTTCAAGACCAAATCTCTATATCACTTCAACTCTTCCGGACTGTATAACACACAGATACCCCTGCATTAACACCACAAGCTACCACAACCACAATATCAAAATATTTGCAAAGAAGTAATGTAGATGCCAAAAATTTTTTAAATTTTAGCAAATATTCCAAATGTGTGAATATATATCAACTATTTCAATGTATGAAATTAATAACACACTATGACCAAGTGGGATTTCTTATAGCAGTTAGGAAAGGTTAGGTTATCAATATTAGAACATCTAGGAACATAATATATTCGATTAGTAAAATAAAGGAAAAACCACATGAGCATGTCAGTAAGTGACAGAAAAGCAGTAAGTAGAATCAAGCAATGATTACTAATAAAAAAACTCTATGTAAACTATGAATTATTAAGCTGCTAAATATTATAAAGCATACCAAAAACAGTGGCCAGTGCCATTCTAAAGGATGAAATGCTAATTATTTTAATGAAAATCAGGAACAAAATGAGGCATGACTGGTCTTATCATTATTGACATTGTGTTAAAATGTGTCAAATGCAATATGTCAAGAAGAGTATTTAATTTTTCTAAATGTTAGAAGGAAGATATTTTCATCGTTTCCCTGGTATGATTACACATCTCTAAAACTCAAGAAATTCTAGTAAAGAAACAATAAAATGTGGTTTTGCTGTTAGTGGACTAGAAAAAATACATTATAAAGCAATCCTCTTTCCTCTATACTAGTCATGCCAGTCAGAAATGGAAATGGGGAGAAAATATTCCCTTCTCATTAGGAAAAAAAAAATCTATAAAATACTGAGTGGTGAATTTAGCAGGAAGAAAAATACTAAATTCTCCAAGCATTAGCCCCCACAGTATTTAAATTCAGTCCAAACCCCATATTTGGGTAACATCGGACACCCACCATTTTATTTCATACATTTGTGTCTTTGTGCATGCCACTTCCCCGCCTGCAATCCTTTCTCCCCTTTTCATTTAATCAGCTGTTTTTCCTTTAAAAGCCATGTCAGAGTTCGCCTCTGATAGCTTCCCCTACCTCCTCTAGGCTACGGTTTCCCCTAGGTGAAGAGGGAAAGAAGAGAAGGTCTAACGACCTGGAAGAGAAGGTCTAACGACCTGGACTAACCACAAGAGAGAAGGGAAGAGAGCTGGAGGAGGCAGGGAGAAAGGAAGGAGGAAAAGAGAAGTGAGGATTCAGCCAATGGCCAAGATGAGCCTGTAAGCCTTGAAGGGACCTTGTCTCACAAGAGGCAATCATTGCAAGTCGGTGCAGACTCGCCGGCCTCACCCCTTCCTGTCCGCGCTGCCTCTCCCCTCTCCCAGGCTCTAACTCCCTGCTGTGCCATCTGTCTGATTGCAGAAATAGACAGCACCCTGGAGTCCACGCAGCGGTCCATGCCATACCATCGGCAAAGCATGCTCGACCCCATCATGCTGCAGGACCCTCTCTTTAGCTCTCG